>CAJUYH010011408.1:0-11082 GCA_910591685.1 Galerucella tenella
TTGTTGATGTTATTATAAAATTAGTTTATAACCACACAGCTTTTATTTCAAAAATTTTCTTGTTTATGCAATAATGACTATGGTAGGGGCTGGGACATTTATAATGAGTAACCCTGTACAATAAGCCAATAGGCTTTCAAAACGAATAAAAAAAACCGTTTTGCAGTTTCTTCCACAAGACATGCCCAATCTTACATCTCTCCTACAGGATTTAAAGACAAGTATGACCAACAACATGAATGAATGAAAGTCTACAGGATATTGAAAAACTGTTGCATTATGCCTATCCCCAGACACTTGAAGATTCCCTAGAGCAAATTGACACAAGCATTCTTTGATAGATTAGAAGAAGAATTAAAGACTGAATAGTTACATATATAAGAATGATTTTTCAGAGTAATCATCTGAATCTGTATCTGTAGAGTGGGGAGGGTGAGTGTGTAGGCTCACAGCACTAAGGCCACATGTGACCCATTGTACATCCTCCCGAGGAGTTGTCCTCCTAGGTCATTGTCCATCATGTCCTTCTCAGGAAGGTGGACAGGTCACTGGGAGACATCTCCTTTATATCGGCAGGTGTAGGCCAAGACTCACCGAACACACACTCTCTTATTGACGATAACTCCGGACACTCGCATAAGACATGCCTGACATTTTCATCTTCCTGTTCACACATCCTGCATAGAGGTGTGTCCACTAGCCCCATAGTATGGAGGTGTTTCCTTAGTTGACAGTGACCAGTCAGAAATCCCACTGTTAAACGTAGGTTTTTCCTGGTCATCGCCAAATATTTCTTCGGCGCCAGCTTTCCAGGGTCGCCCAGGGTGATCCTGGCAAGACTGCATCCTTTGATTCCATCCCATCTCTTAAGGGATTGAGCATGGGTGTAACGTTTGGCTAGTTCCGCAATTGTCGAAGTCGTTAGGCCGTAGGTGTCACTGGGTCATAGAATTTTTAGTCCAGCCGCTTCACTGGCTAATGCATCGGCAATGCGATTACCTTTACTCCTGTCGTGCCCTTTAACCCACCTCAGGATAATATTGTTATCTGCCGAGGCGTCAGCTAAATCTTGGTGGCACTCTAGTACTAGCCTCGATATAACACGTTGTCTGTTCAAGGCTAATAGGGCTTGTCTACTATCAGTGCAGATTGTTATGTTTTTGCCAGAAATTTCTCTTCTGGTTAGTTCTTTTGTGGCAATTGAGATACCAGCCAGTTCTGTTTGAACCACGCTGGTATTGTTTCCCATTCCCCACTTAATCTTTAGGCCTAGTGCTCTCGAGTAAACTCCACATCCTGAGCCTTCTTTCATTTTTGAACCATCTGTATAAATGCGTATTGTATTTGCAGCATCTGGCTCTGTGTTCTGTTTTATTTGAATTTTGTAGGGTTTGTTAAACAAAAAACTGGGTTCAATTGCATCGTTGGCTGCCTGCAGCAGAGGTAGCGCAATGAGCGCTTCCTGCCATAGGCTCAACCTCAATTGGCCCACTCCTACTTCGGGGTTTACACCAGCCGTGCGCAATCGTACCATGGCCATTAACGCAACCTCCTTGACGTGCAGGTCCAGAGGGGTCAGACCAGTAATTAGTTCCATTGCTGCGGTTGGTGTTGTTCTCATGGCTCCTGTGATGTTCAGACAAGCCATTCGCTGTATTTGATATAATTTTTGGATGGCCGTTGCTTTTAGAACTTTCGGTCCCCATGCAATTGCTCCATACGTTAACATGGGTCTTATTATTGTAGTGTAGATCCAGGTGACCACACGGGGTGACAGACCCCATGTGCGTCCCACTGTCCTCCGACACTGCTCATAAGCCACATATGCTCTTTTTGCTCTGCTGTGTAGATGAGAGTTCCATGTTAGTTTCCTGTCGAGGGTATTCAGAGTAATCATTTAAAAGAAACAAAGCTACGAAAGTCATTGTATCTATACAATTGTTTGCTCACCTGTAAAATGGAATTTTAACCTCATTTTTCTCGCTTCGACCTCTGCAACCGTAAGCACAACAATTCGCCATTATTCAGCTCAAAAATAAATCACAATCTTAATAATTTTCATTCAAAACTTCATGAAGGAAGCACATGCTGTTATCGCTCTGCTTGCCATATAGACTTACAAATATTCTTCAAGTACTGCTCTAAAGCAAAAATATTAAAAACGACCAACTTATTATGAAAAAACATTTTTATAACATTATTCAAAGTTTATTCAGTAGAAGAAGTGAATAGTACTTCTGTTTTCAAAAGTACATTATAGAAATGATAATTTCATACTTCGATGGTGATAATGATTAAAAATTATTGCCATTAAGCCTCCCTATATGGTAATATAATCCACCATTTCTTACGGTAACGGCAGCTATAATAGCAGATTAAAAAAAAATGGTGAAGTGCAAACATATTATAACGACCCATTAGATAATAAAATTGTATCAAGAAGACAAGATTTTCTATATATTTTAGCAGTATTAGCAATAAAAGTGGGACTGTAGTATACTTAGTCGTTTTAAAATAACTATTAAGCTGGTCTAGATCTATGTTTATGGGGTAGTACCGTGTCGCTAACGTTAATGAAGATATAAAAGTTGTTGATGCATTTTATTATTGTTCAAGTAACTACTCTACAGTTGCTATTGAAATGATACAATTTTCTTCGGTAGAAACATTTTTTACTACTCAAACTGCTACGGGAAAGTGAAGTACATCAAAATATATCAATCTCAAGAAATATTTTAGCGAATTTAAAATTTCAAAAACGTTTTTCGCTGATATCTGCCAAAATATGACAATCAAAGAATTTTTTATTGGATGAAAAATGGAGATGAATTCATTATCTACAAAAAATGGTTCCTATAAGAGAAAACCTGATAGTTTCCAGCCACAAAACGTGCCCTTTATATATACAATATAACGAAGCAAAAAGTCTCATGCAGTACTAATATGGAGTTACATATTAGTCCAGTAAAAGAAGGAGGAAAAAAAGGCAAAGTTAACATTAATGACGCCCTATTTTCATCTTCCGGTTGGAAGTTGCATTTGGTACATCATTAAACATGAGACAAAGTTCTGCATGAAAACGCGTGCGAGGGCGGAGAAAATGGCCCCAAAAGACCAGGAAAATAGGTTTTCAGCCAATATCTCCTAAAATATGGCAGTAAGAGATTTTCGGTTCGGATAAAAATTGAAGTTCAGGTCATTTTCTACAAAAATGAACCCCATGACTTTTTTCGCAACATTTATATTTTCTGCAAAAAAATCGGGTTGAAATACCGGAAATTTTGAGACTTGTTAAATATGCAAGTTTTGTACAAAATTTGAGCTGGGGGTGTTGGAAATCCATTATTTTCAATGTTTTGGATTGTGGAAACCAATAGTAGATGGCGCCACCACATTTTACAGATTGGGAAAATCCTCGATGCCATAAATGAGAAACCCTGTAACCAGACACTTTTGATGGATATTCATCTTTCCGAGGGTCTTGTTTTCCTCTCAGATGAGGCCTCAAGATATACTTATTAGGAAAACGGGCTATAAGATTAATTCTAGCGAGATGGACCTCACCAGTGGACCTGAATCTAGCAACAATCAGCTTTGCACATATGGCAAAAAACTGAAGTTCATTAGGCTTTTGGTAAGGAAAACTGAAAATGCCTCAAGAGTGAAGAATATTTACCCATAATACTCAGCAACAATTTCTTTTGCAAATTCTTTTGCAACCAGACTGATTGAGGTTTTTGGAATAACGAGTTATAAACGTTCTCCATGTTTCATTTATTATAAAAAAATATATTTTTTTATTTATTTATTTATTTATCAACGGGACAATCTAATATAATGATACAAGAATAATACATTATAGACTAAAATATGACATAGAAAATTTTTAACAAAAGTACAAGAGATTCGCGGGTTAATTGTCCGTGAATTGATGAAAAAAGTATATAAAAATACATTGCAATTATGACATAAGTCTGTTCGTCACCAGTCATCATCTGATTCTTGGTCAAGAACTTCTTCTGGGTCTAGAGCTCCCTCTAGCTCTACCCCGTCAACAACTTCTTCTGAGTCTACAGTTTCCTCTAATTCTACCTCTTGGGATAACATATTATCGCTGTCTTTATAATTCAAACACTGGCGTGACTCACACGAACCGCAAATAGATGAGCAGACGAAACGAGCACCACGTAGAGCACACGCGCGGCGAACGACGGAGGAACGAAAGTAATAAATTATAGCGTATACATTTAGATATACTGGTTTCTCCCCGGGGTATCAAAGGTATGACTTATATACATCGATGGAAAGGTGGGAATTCCCCCATTACACTAGTTAAGGTGTTAAAATGTTGGAAATAAAAAGCAGGGAGAAAAAGACCACCAAAAAAAAAGCCCTTGAGCCCGCGTTTTCTAATTTTATTGAAAAATGGACGACTTCGTCAAAAAAAGTAATTGCACAATCGAAAGGTAGACATTCTTAGCTTTCAAATGATGTATCATAGAGACCAATCGGATCATGTATAAATTTTTAATTGATGGTTGTTCACAAAATTTCCCCGCGATCCAAAAACAGCAAAAATTTGGGATTCAATAAACAACGATTAAATGAAATTAAAAAAAAATTAGGGTATACAAATTTCAGGGATGACAAAGGACCTTATGAGGACACATAATCAAGAAAATTTTGAGTAAATTAGTGCAATACAAAAAAAATAGGAACAAATTCCTAGCAAGGTCAAAATTGCCGGGGAGCAGAAAGTTTGACCCGTGTTCCGATAGGGCCAAAAGAGTCAAACGTGACTCAATTCACAGGGTATGATAGAAGCAGAAATCCCCTTTCACCTGAATTTTGAATCATGAGAAAATATGCATTTTTCACAAAGTTATTGAATAATTTGTCCCTCCGCTGATGTGTAAATACACGGACTGTGCTCTCCGGCATACAGCACAGAAGCTCATTATTCAAGGTGCGCTTGGTACCGTTTTTCTCGAAACCGGTCAAATTTTCGAGAAAAATCATAGGGACCATTTTTGTAGAAAATCAACTGAACTTTAATTTTTATATGAACCAAAAATCCCAACTGCCATATTTTAGGAGATATTGACTGAAAACCTATTTTTCTGGTCTTTTGGGGCCATTTTTTCCGCCCTCGCACGCGTTTTCATGCAGAGCTTTGTCTCATGTTTGATGAGGTACCAAATGTAACTTCCAACCGGAAGATGAAAATAGGGCGTAATTTATGTTAACTTTTTTCCTTTATTTACTGGAATATATAGTCAAAAGCGGAAGTCGCCATTTGCAACACCCTAATTATGACTCATTTGTGAAGTTGACGTTGACTGACGTAGATTGTTTTTTTGGTGAAAATAAGTTTAAACGAAACTATTATCAGAAGTATTATTCTATATTCGTATTTTCATTGCTCCCAGACAATATTGTTCGTATAGGACAGCTTATAGTAAAACATAATATATTTAATACATTTCAATAAGCTACAATTTTAAAATTTCATATATCCCATACCCTATTCAAACAGTACGCCACTGTCAAAACGGAAACGACTATTCGCCATTTGCAACCTCCTATTTGGACGCAAACTTATTTGGTAAATGCTCCTTCCTGTCTGTTTTATGTTCTAAGGATTAAACGCAATAAAAGAAAACAAAAACGGTGAATATGTTTTTGTTGAATCGTATGACCCGCATGATAAGACTGCATTTGACTATACAATACGGTTACCTGTCAATGTCACGTGTTCTAAATAATCTATAAGTGCCTTTCTGGCACATAAAATTTAGTCACGTCTCCAATCGTCCAGTATAATTTAAATTTGATCCACCACTGACCACTGTATAGAAATCGACCCTTACTTGCCTAATTATTATTAATAAAAGTATCTTACGTGATTTATTGTACTTAAATATTCAAGGATGTGTATCTACTTTTTAAATTAGAAACTCTTACATAGCACTTGTATGTTGTACCTTGACATTTGTGAGGCAGTAATTAATTACGAAGAATAAATGAAAAAGTTGATCAGCGAATAAAATTAAAGTAAACATTGCTGTTTAATCCATTCAAATAGATTAACATTTTTTTTATATCTGGTATATCGTATATCATAGCCAAATTATAAGTTTATTATTATTTTATCTTTATTTTATTGCGTCACTCTAGTTTACTTTTTTTGACTTCACACTGACACTTCTAATGAGTTATTGTTCGTTGCTATGGTAACGCAATATTTTGTTTAAGCATGGAACTGGTCTAGGCTAACTAGATATCAAGGCTACGTTCATAAACTTACTTGGAGTAAGAATAGTTTACTCCGAAGCGTTCATAAATTTACTCTACCAGTATAGAGTATGCTTTTATAAACGTTCAGAAACCTACCCGGAGTAAACTCTGCATACTCCGCTTTTTGATGGACTATTATATACTCTTATAGTTATGACAGTTTGGCTTATACAGTAGCTCTGTTCAGATTACTGCTGGTTATTTTTATTGATAAATTGATATTATTTGATTTTGATACAGTCATATATCTATTAATAGATATATGGTTACAGTTGATTGCATTGCATGTCAATAATGGACTACTTTGTGCTATCAATTGGAAAGGATACCATTATTCTTAAAAATAAGTTTTATATGACGCGATGTGTACCTACCTATGCTGTAATATAATACTTTGAAATTTATTAATCATTAATCATTATTCCACATGAGTTCCTAACATTGTGTTATGATATTAATATTATTAATATTCAACTCATCCATGGTTCAATCAATGTCCATGGTTGATTAATTTCTATTTTCGAAAAATATAACCCCAAATTCATATACACAACACAATGACATTTGATTTACCTCCGGCCGGTATAGCCTCTGAACGGTTACTCAGAGTAACCTACAAACATACTTTTCTAATCACGTGATCATACTCTTATCTACTCACTGGAGTAAGTTCATGAACGTAGCCCAAAACATCCTTATAGAAGTGTGAAAAGTAGACTTTATCTCCATAATTGCCAGATTTCGTCACTTTTCGGATTAAATTCTAATTTAACGCTGATTATAAAACCCTCCCCAATTCATAGACTATTGGGATGCAAAATTAAGTGGAATGAAGGGGATTAAAATTAGTCCTCTTGTCAATTTTTTTTCAATTTTCTTAATCCAATTCATCTCGTTAATTCACATGCACAATTATTACTGTTTTTTTTTGTATTTCAAACGTTCGTTCCGTGTTAATTCACTACTATATTAGTCGATATTCACACTACCGCAAGCGAGGTTTTTCACTGTTAAAGCCTACGTTCCTAAAATTCCATTCCCACATTGTAAACACCGCAACAATATGGAGATAGATGTAAAAATTTTTATGACATACCCAAATGGTATCGAATTTCTAAAAGAATCGATTAAATTGCGAACACGTCGATGATATTCTCGATATATTCTTAGAAAGCTCCGTTTTTGCCTTAAATCTACAACTGTCTCAATCCTCTAGGCGAGTGTGAAATACTTTTCTTTTATTTTACTTTTGTAATAAATAGAACTGCCAGCAAACAGCAAAGCGGCGTTACACATACAAATTGCGTTATTGGCTATCTACGGGACGTTCAAACAGATAGGATTCATCTTACACATGGAGTATTGACAGAATTACGATTATCCAATGCCAACTCTATCGGTATATTATAAGGCAAACTATGCCATTTTTAACGTTCGTCTTTTATATATTAACTTCCTTCGAACGTTTATAATCTTTAACAGAATAAAAAATATATCAGATTCTTCCTAAGATGTTACATAGCTTGTTTATTTCCGCGCTGTTGAATGGGATCTTGTAGTTTCTTATTGCCTTACAAATTATTAGTTCTTTCATCATTAAAAACTAGTATAGAAATATTGAAAAACGTTTACTTTATTCGGATTTACTTTTAATCAAGAATGAAAATTAAAATTCTGAGTTTGTCGGTATCAAAAAGGCTTAATAGCTCCAGATTTGTTATTAATAGTTATTTATTGTACAAGGGAGAGAAGTATTAGATTTTAGCTCGAGGTTATGTTGTCTCCCGACGCGAAGCGGAGAGGAACTAAGGAGCAGCATAGCCAGCTTATACCAATGCACCAGAAACTACATGAGAACAAATAATGCCGAGTCTGAGCAGTTTCTAACTAGGGAAGGTTTAAGACAGGGAGGAGTTCTAAGCACCACCTTATTCAACCTTATACTAGACGATGTAATGAAGGAAGTCGAAGCAAAAGCAAAGAAACTTCTGGTTGGCTACAGAAATCTGGAACCAACCTATATAACAGAATGTGCCTTCGCAGACGATCTAATGTGCCAAGAATCAAACGGACCTGCAAAACAATTTTGAATCTATGGTATGAAGCACTGAAGAAATACAACCCAAAAATTAATGCGAATAAAACAAAAATAATGGTGATCGGTAAAAACGAAGTCCAAACAGTTGTTAGTTTAAGCGATAAAGAATTAGAACAAACGGATAACTTCAAGTATCTAGGTGTCTTGATAAACAAAGACAGGAAGAACGAAGCGGAAATTAACGACAGGATAGAAAGCGCAACGAAGTTGTACTATTCATTAAGTAACACGCTTGTAAGGAAGAAAGAAGTGTCGACGAAGACAAAGCTGGTAGTCTACAAAACCATATTCAAACCGATCCTGATCTATGGTTGTGAAAGCTGGGTACTCACGGAACAACAGAAGAGCAAAATACAAGCCATAGAAATGAAATTTCTAAGGGGCATAAAGGGCATCACAAAAAAAGACCGAGTGAGAAATGAAGTTATTAGAAAGGAATTGGAGGTCGAATCGATCATAAACAGTATAGAACGACAACAACTGAAATGGTTTGGACATATGGTAAGAATGGACAACTCGAGACAAGTCAAGTTGATATGGCAAACCGAACCAAAAAATAGAAGATTTAGAGGCAGGCCTAGAAGGAAATGGGATGATGTAATAGCTGGTATCCTGTGAAAAAGTAACAAGAGCTGGAAGGAAGGGAAAGAACTTGCACGAAATAGAAGAAGCTGGGTGAAATTTGTGTATAAAAACGACTGAAATACTCAAGTACAAACCTTGTATGGACAAAACACATTAACACCTTCGGGTATATTAAGGTTTATGATTATGATGATGATTATTTGATTCAAAAATTGCGAGCTCATTGATTGTTTAGTAGTTATTTTGAATAATATAAAGTTAAAAAATGTCTGATTCCGAGTTTTCTCTAACTCCACCGGAGTTGATAGAAGCAGCGCAAGAAGCGTCACGAAAATTATTGCCAGCTAAATCGCGGAAAATTTACGAAACCGCGTATTCATTATTTAAGGAATGGCAAATGAAAAAGACATGCAGGTATGTTTTATTTGGTGTTGTAAATAAATAAGAATACTATTCTTAATATTGTTTCTTTTTTGGGTGCAGCAATCCATCTGGTCATCATCTTCATTAATATTAGGCAAAATTGAAGCAAAATTAATACAAAAATATTATTAAGTTAATTTAAACAAACTTCATTGTAATAATAATTATGCATGTGACTCAATAATTATTACCACCTTATATAAATATATATATATAATTATATATGTTACGGCTGAAACCCGTATATTGGATAATACTAGAATTACCCGGAAATTATATCCAAATAAAATGGGTATAGGCAACGAAGGGGAAGGGTGAATGGAATTGGTTATTTTTCCTCCCTCTTCGTTGCCTATACCCTCTTTATTTGGATATAATTTCAACATCCGGCATCCGGGTAATTCTAGTATTACCCACTATACGGGTTTTAGCCGTAACGTTTATACTAATTACAATAAAATGGTGGATGCGACAATCTGAGGGCAGATTTGAGGAATATACCTGGTATGTGTATTGCACTAAATCTGGACATTTTTAGAATATGAAGGGAATATTCATGAACACTAATTCCTTCGTGGATATTCCTGTTATATAACATGCATATGTGAGGATATTCCGAATATCCCTAAAACATACCAAACACATACACTGTGGTACATAGGGACATATTAGGTACATGCTAGGTACTTGATGTGACATACAAAAGTCACAACCCTAGCAAGTCCTAGGGATATACATAATGCTATTTATGTACATTCTAGGAATGTACCTTGGACCATGCCGAACATTCCCAGTACGCTCCTAGGATATTAAAATGTTACTTGGGACAGGTCATTCATTTCGAAGATCGTCTGCTTCACTTTTAGTTGAATCTGAGGGAGACTTGATGACACTAAGGAAACATGGCGGCTGGAAGTCATCAACGGTCGCTGAAGGGTATGTTGATGAATCGGTGGCACACAGAATAGAAATTGCTAATGTAGTGTTCAGAACGTGTGGCAGTTCTGAAATAACACCCGATTTGCGACCAGGTACATCAACAGCAGTTGTGTCCATGTCAGAGAAAAATATTATTTCAACACAAGAAAATTCGTCTGCTGCACCGAATAGTTCAAGGAACATGTCATTCATGCAATGCACATTCAATAATTGAACTTTTGATATAGGTAAAGGAAATGTAACTTATGTTCAATAAAATATTCTAAAATCAAATAGCTTCCTTTATCTATATGTATTTTATATCCGGGAAGAAAGTACTAACTTTTTTTTCCCGGGGAAAAAAGTAATTTCGTGAAAAGTTATATTATGTTACCAGTCAACAGAGATAAAATGTCAAATTTTTTTCCCGTCAAAAAAAAAATTATTTTTTTTTTTGCTACACCTTTTTAGAGAAACCCACTCTTACTTTAAATATTTTGTTGTTATTTTATTCATACATTCATCATCTAGGTCTCCAGCATCCTCTTATAGAAGGAATATTGGCTCTTATAAGAGTTAAAATCTCTGGGACACTCTGTAAAATAAATAAATTTATTTGTTTTAAAAACTATTATTGTATAGTTTCTATAGTAAATGACTACTAAGAAATCATTTATTATCATATAGACGGTCCTTCGCGACGAATTCTGATGAAAAAAAAAATCTCCAAGCTGTGCTAAATAACTTTTTTGATTGTCTGT
>CAJUYH010011409.1:0-11081 GCA_910591685.1 Galerucella tenella
AAATCTTATAATTTAATTCAAACCATATAACAAGCGTGACATCCAAATATTATATTTCAATTGGGTATACTCTTGACAGTATACTTCGAATGATTGTTATTATGAATCTACCTTTTATATTTAATGCCAACATCTATTATTATATAAAATTCACCTACAGGTAAAGGTTTTTTTTAAGAGTGGTTTCTAATTTATAGTTGTGACTTTTTGAATTTTATTAAAATAATCATATCATTATTCAATCTATAACAATATATATATATATATACAGGGTGGGGCAATCTTCTGACATCGGAGGATTACATCCTTGTGGTGATAGATAGAACTTTATAGTTTTGTGTGAGCTAATACAGTTACTGAGAGCACATTTTGAAAATACTTTCGATTCTACAGGGTGTTCCAAAACCACGTAGCAGCACAAACTTACATTTTTTTTAATGGAACGTAGTATATTTTGCTTAAGAATCGAAAAGATCTCACCGAGAGCGTTACAAAAGTATAGCACTCTAATATATTATAAGGGTGTTTTACAAAGATATGGCCAATTATTAGCAAAAAAGACCTCCTCTTTAACAATGTGCAGAACAGTAAATTAAAATAAATCAACAGGTCTTTGTGATCAAATGTCATACACACATCATTGGCTGTGCTCAGTATTAATTACTTTTTTCATCTGTGGCTTCTTTAATACAGGGTGAAACAAAACGCAAATCAAGCAATATCTCAAAATTTTTAAATGAATCACCCTATAAGTCTTTTTACAATTTGTTAGTACAATTAATAAACTTTCAAACGATGTAGTAAACTTAGGGCATTAGTTAATGGAAAATCGTAGATATTTTATGATAATGGTCAAAAACAAGTATTATATATAGGCCAGCACTCCTGTTGTCGGAGTATAGGCCGCTCATTTTGAGCTCTTTTGATCCTTTTTGTACGGTGGATCAGTCCGTGTATTATCTTCTGCTTACTACAGCATGCGGTGTGAGTTCGCAATATCTGTAATCATATTCCATTCCTTCCTATTCTCTGTTTTCCTACCCCAGTCACGGATTTCCATTTTCTTTAGGTCATCAATCACTTGATCTTCCCATCTGAGTTTGGGACGTCCCCTTAGAGCACTTAATTCATTAAAATTATGTTTTAACTTTAGAATGGATTTTCATTTTAATTTTTTCAAGAAGTTCATATTTTATGTTTAGAATAGGTGTAGGTACCTACTTATTTTATTTTTTCAATTTAATTCATTAAAGAAAAAAATACTGTTTTATTTTCAAGTTATAGTGGCTAAAATAATATCCTATTGTAGTTAGAAATTAATTGTCAACTTGGCCAGAAACGATCAAGTAGACAAAAATGAATTTCAAGATGTACAAGTTACGTAATGAAGATTGTATTTCTTTATTTCTTCGACATCCCTACTCTCTCCATACTGAATACCAACAACTATCTCTGTAAAGGACAATCTGGATTTGGCCAGCCTCTAGAAATAAGAACACGCCTCTATGCGCGTGCACAATAATTATACTTTCTCCCTCTTTCAAGCTGTTTTTCTCATATTTTACTTGTCGTACTTGTGTAATTAGGAAGGTTCCATAAGAAATTTCGCAATCTGCATACATCATCTATGCAAAAAGTCTTGATTAATTTAAAGTACCTACAACACATCTTAAAATGAAACGCAGCGCCTATGGTTGGCTTATGTGTGACTTTTTCTGTCACATCAAAAGTAAATTAACACAGTTATTTCCATATTTTTTGAAAACGAGAAGTGTGCAAAAAGATCAGCGAATTTATTTAATCAGCTTCATGAAGACAGGCAACTTCATCACTTATAAATATTACCTATAAGTAGCTAATGATAAAATTTCGTCAAATACAAACAGGGTCAGTAGTAGTAGCAATTTTAGGTCATATTAATTTAAATTCTACAACAAGTACAAGAAAATTGGCCGAAGAATCTGGCTTTTCGCTTATTACGGTTCGTAGGTTTTTGAAACATAATAAATTTCATTCCTACAAGATACATTAGGTACATTAGAGGAGATCCTGCCCTCTTAGATTTGATGGAAAATAATAATAGGTACTTAGAAGATGATCTCTTTTTCCAGCAATACGACGCTCCTCGACATTACAGTAGAGCTGTAAGGCTATATCTTAATGAACGATTTCCTAGGAAATGGATTGAAAAGAGAGGCCTATTGAATGGATTACAAGATCTCCTAGTTTAACATCACTCGATTTTTTCGAGGGGTTATTTAAAGAGCAAAATTTATAAAACCGAACCCGTTTCGTTGCGACTGTACAATTGTATGGAAATCGATGGACTCACCATTTTCAACACCTAATCCGTTAATTCAATATTATTCCAATTTAGTTAATTTTCATTATTATCATATTGCAATATTTGTTTCAATTTACTTTTGATGTGACAGAAAAAATGACACATCTATTCCAGTAAATAAAGGAAAAAAGTTAACATCAATTACGCCCTATTTTCATCTTCCGGTTGGAAGTTGCATTTGGTACCTCATTAAACATGACACAAAGTTCTGCATGAAAACGCGTGCGAGGGCGGAGAAAATGGCCCCAAAAGACCAGAAAACTAGGTTTTCAGTCAATATCTCCTAAAATATGGCAGTTAGAGATTTTTGCTTCAAATCAAAATTGAAGTTCAGTTAATTTTCTACAAAAATGGTCCTCATAATTTTTCTCGAAAATTGGACCGGTTTCGAGGAAAACGGCACCAAGCGCACCTCGAATAATGAGCTTCTGTGCTGTATGCCGGAGAGCACAGTCCGTGTATTTACACATCAGCGGGGGGACAAATTATTCAGTAACTTTGTGAAAAATGCATATTTCCTCATAATTCAAAATTCATGTGAAAGAGGAATTCTGCTACTATTATACCCTGTGAATTGAGTCACGCTTGACTCTTTTGGCAATATCGGAACACGGGTCAAACTTTCTGATCCCGGGCAATTTTGACCTCACCAGGAATTTGTTCCTATTTTTTTTGTATTGCACTAATTTACTCAAACTTTTCTTGATTATGGGTCCTCTTAAGGTCCTTTGTTATCCCTGAAATTTGTATACCCTAATTTTTTTCATTTAATCGTTGTTTATTGAATCCCAAATTTTTGCTGTTTTTGGATCGCGGGGAAATTTTGTGAACAACCATCAATTACAAATTTATACATGATCTGATTGGTATCTATGATACATCATTTGAAAGCTAAGAATGTCCACCTTTCGAGTGTGCAATTACTTTTTTTGACGAGGTCGCCAATTTTTCAATAAAATCAGAAAACGCGGTCTCAAGGAAAAAACGCACTTTTTTTTGGTGGTTTTTTCCTCCCCGCTCTTTATTTCTTACATTTTAACACCTTAACAAGTGTAACGAGGAAATTCCCACCTTTCCATCGATGTATATAAGTCATACCTTTGATACCCCGGGGAAAAACCAGTAGGTATATCTAAATGTATACGCTATAATTTATTACTTTCGTTCCTCCGTCGTTCGCCGCGCGTGTACTCTACGTGGCGCTCGTGTCGTCTGCTCATCTATTTGTGGCTCGTGTGAGTCACGCCAGTGTTCGAATTATAAATACAGCGTTAATATGTTATCCCCAGAGGTAGACTTAGAGGAAACTGTAGACTCAGAAGAAGTTGTTGACGAAGTAGAGCTAGAGGGAGCTCTAGAACCAGAAGAAGTTCTTGACCAAGAATCAGATGATGACTGGTGACGAACAGATTTATGTCATAATTGCAATCTATATACTTTTTTTTATCAATTCACGGACAATTAACCCGCGAATCTCTTGTATTTTTGTTAAAAATTTTCTATGTAATATTTTAGTCTATAATGTATTATTCTTGTATCATTATATTGGGTTCTCCCGTTGATAAATAAATGAATAAATGAAAAAAAATATATTTTTCTTCAATAAATGAAACATGGAGAACGTTTATAACTCGTTATTCCAAAAACCTTAATCAGTCTGGTTGCAAAAAATTTGCAAAAATTTGCGGAGAATCTGCAAGAAATTGTGGCTGAGTATTATGGGTAAATATTCTTCACTCTTGAGACATTTTCAGTTTTCCCTACCAAAAGCCTAATGAACTTCAGTTTTTTGCCACATGTGCAAAGCTGATTGTTGCTAGATTCAGGTCCACTGGTGAGGTCCATCTCGCTAGAATTAATCTTATAGCCCGTTTTCCTAATTAGTATATCATGAGGCCTCATCTGAGAGGAAAACAAGACCCTCGGAAACATAAATATCCATCAAAAGTGTCTGGTTACAGGGTTTCTCATTTATTGCACCGAGGATTTTCCCAATCTGTAAAATGTGGTGAATTGAGAATAATGGAACACCCCCCAGCTTAAATTTTGTACAAAACTTGCATATTTCACAAGTCTCAAAATTTCCGGTATATCAACCCGATTTTTTTGCAGAAAATATTGATGTTGCGAAAAAAATCATAAGGACCATTTTTGTATAAAATGACCTGAACTTCAATTTTTATTTTAGCCAAAAATCTCTAACTGCCATGTTTTAGGAGATATTGACTGAAAACCTATTTTCCTGGTCTTTTGGGGCCATTTTCTCCGCCCTCGCATGCGTTTTCATGCAGAACTTTGTCTCATGTTTAATGATGTACCAAATGCAACTTCCAACCGGAAGATGAAAACAAGACTTTATTTGCAAAGATGGTGTGGATATCGAGAAAAATCGTGGACGATCATTATATCCGAATACTTTATCTAAATGCCTATCTAATGATGTGCCGAACATGGTATACTCCATATTTAAGAATAAGTGGTTGGATAAGTGAAAGGAAGGGGGTAGATTATTAAATTATATCTAACATGATTACATTAATTCCATATTTTAAATGGAAATTTAAAATTATTGTTTTTTTATAATCTTAAAGAGGAAATTAATCTTCATATTGATATTCGAACATTCAAAATCGACAAAACCTCATAAATGGTCTGTCTAAGAAAATGACTCCTTCATGTCAGACTTCACATTGTTGTGAATAATATATTGTCTTCTATTACTTGAAAATGATTTTAATAAATTTAGTACTGGTCCTCTTATTCCATACTTTTCTAACTTTTTCAGCAAGATGTTATGATATACACGTTCCAGTAGAAATTCCTAAATCTTTGTTTTCAACAATAGTGTGTACAACATCGATTGATCTATTACTACCTGTGCTGTGGTTCGCGTTGATCTAAAAGCATATTGCCTTTTAGAGAAGTTCTCTCCGGTCTATAAACTCTATAAGTGTATAATTTTTGATGAAATTGGAGTACCTAATGGTAACAAATTCACACTTAGTTATTACAATCATTTATATCACCCTCTTTAATAATGGGTGTAGCTCTACAAAATTTTAGAGTATCTCGGAACTTGCCAATGAACTTCGATCAATTGAAACCCTCGTATTCAAATGTTTTCAACGCACGTGATTTGGTCAGTAACCTTGCAAACATAAAAACAGACAGCTTCCGTAAATAAACATTCTTCTTCCGCTGTACCGCCTTCCTCCATTGTAAAATTTTCATTTTAATATCGTGTAACAACACCTTCAGTAATATCCATATACAGGGTGGTCCGTAAGTTGTACATAGAAGTACAGTACAATCTTCACTTCAAAATATTGTGATTCAAACCAACAAGCCTTCATAAAAGGTATACCTGTTAGTATCCCCGTTTTAGAGATAATCACATTTCATTTAAGTGATTAATTACATGATTATTATTCAATGAAATTACGTTCGAAAAATGTAGTGTGTACGATAATTATTTTTTTTAGTATTAAGATGAACAAGGGTATAGTAGCAGTTAACATTGAAAATATGTATGGTACTTTTAATATTTAAAAATAATGAAATATCGAACACACAACTACATTTTTCGAAAGTAATTTCATTGTATAATAGTCATGTAGTTAATCACTGAAATGTGATTATCTCTAAAGCCGTTAAGATTTGGGAATACTAACAAGTAAACCTTTTATTTGCTGTAATGATGTGGCATCAATTATTTTTTACAAAAGAAGTGCTAATGTAAAAGGCAAAAAAGTTTTGCGCACATTTATGCCGCATACGCGTGGTCTATGAGGCGCCCCCTACAAAATACATCGAAATAGGTACAAAATTATAATTTCTCATATCAAAAAACCCCCAACCTCAAATTTTTGTGCATATAGGTCAAAAAGCGTTAGTTATTGTGAAAAACGAAAATTAAAATTTTATGTTCAACACCCTGTACCTCTCTTAATATTAACATTTTATTAGGGCTTGTTGGTTTGAATCGCAATATTTTGAAGTGAAGATTGTACTGTACTTCTATGTACAATTACTCAAGGACCACCCTGTATATGAAGCTCCTACCCAAATATACTCACTAAGACGCCATTAAAAGGATTTATGATGCCCAAGTGGAGAGAGGAAACTCATAGCTATCCGGAAACTGGAAAGTGTGCACTACTAACAGGAAGTTGCAAAGATGGATGACTGTACGGTCCAATGGCAGGCTTTCTGCAGAATCCTTGTGGATAGTGTAAAGTTCGATATATGAAATACAGAGTGATTCATGTAGAAATTTCTTCTTTCCAGAAAATCTTTTTTTTCTTCAAATGACATGAAAAGTTGCTTTTTAATGACACTTGACAGTCATAAGGTGTAATTTTGTTGCTATGCAACGTTCCAAGTGATAATTGGAATCAAATTGGTAATTAAAATTAACCATGACATTGGTGGGAGACAAAATTATAGTTTTGAATTAAGAAAATACAAATTTAATACAATCGATTTCTCTCCGCGGCCGCGGAAGACTTCCATCTCCCATGCTGCTTCAACAATGTTATATCTACCAAAATGCACCACCGAACTTATAAATGCCAGTGAATTGTTGATGTGCTTTACCGTCCGTATGTATATAAAAGAAACGCCGTATATTAAAATTCAATGATCTGGAATCTGCATACAAAATGCCTAAATATTCCGTTATTACAAAAGATCTTGATTTTTTAGTCTTAGTATTCGGTATTATAATAATTAGCAATTTGTCGCCCTATCATTTAAAAAGTATTCATCCGTTTTCATTTCATTCATCATACACTAGAATCTCCATGAAACAGATCAAATACAATTTAAAGACTGCCCAATTAAAAATTTGGATTTGCCAAATGAGGTGCCATCTGTAGTTGTCATGATATATTAAGAGAGTTAGAGTTAAGATAGTTGAGTAGAAACCTATTGGTTTTATTGGTGGTAAATTTATTATAAAAAACTTTTTTTAAATGCCTATTTCTCAAGATAAAAATAACAATTTCAGGTTTCCTGCCTTCAATCCCTTTTTTAAGTAGAAACTACTTTCAAAATGGTAAAGTACCAATTACCAAAAATTGTTGGTTTTTGCTTCAAAGAATTTTTGAAGCCATTTGGTTTATGAATATAATAGGTGTTAACAATTATTAAACATTATATTCCTTAAATATGGAAAAATTCGAAGATGCTCTGAAGTGCTGTAGATATTCGCCTCCTTGGGCCAGATGAAGTCCCTTTCGTTTTCATTAAGTATTTGTCAGAAAGGGCAAAGTATCACCTATTACAAATATATAATAAGATTTACCTTCATAACTGTTTTCCACAGTCCTAGTCAAAAGCAACTATCATCCCAATTTTCCAAAACAAAAAACCCAAAGCTGATCCAAACTCCTATCGCCCTATTGCTTTAACATGCACAATGTGCAAATTATTGGGAAAAAATTATTAATAACAGATTAATGTGGTTCCTCGAGCAAAATAAAAGCATTTCCAATATTCGGAACGGCTTCAGAAAAAATAGATCAGCATACGACAACTTTATCCAACTGGAATCATATGTACAAGAAAGTCTTGCTAATAAACAAATATGTGTAGCAGCATTCTTTGATATAAGCAAAGCATACCATATGGTTTGGAGATATGGTATCCTTAAATTAACTTCAACAACAAGTAGTAGTCACGTCGAGAGTGTGTCCTTTAAAAATTTTAAATTGTTACAGTTAAAAGCTATAATAAATTCTAAATTTTGTGAGCAATTAAGTATAAAGTACCAGTGAAACCGTTGGTGTCATAAACGTATGTATTACATCTTTGTACATTATAAAAATTTTTGAGAATTGGACAAAACTAATAATAACCCATCAAGTTCATGAAACAAACATTTTTATGGAAAAAGCTGTTTTGGTTTTTGTGCTCTCGTCTTCAACTGCCGATAAAACAAATCTACTATAGATGACCATACACTACAAAATTTTAATCCATAATGAATGAAGAAACAGTGAAACATATGCTTGAAGAGTTTTCAAAAAAAAATTTAGAGGAAATTAAAAATAGTAGAACTGAATTGAAGAATACCATAGATGCCTCCGAGTCAAGACTTTTATTAAAAATAGAAGAGGATAATAGAAAAGTGAAGGAACTAGAGGAAGAAAATAAATACTTAAAAGAAAAAGTCGAGAAACTAGAAAGAGAAAATAAGTTAAATAACATAATAGTGTACGGAGTACCACATACTATTTTGGACATAAACAACCTAAAGAGAGAAATACATAACCTCGTAGGTGTAACTTTAGAAACACATGATATAAGAAATTTGTATTTTCTTGGAAATTCCCAATCCGCCCCTCTGAAAATTGAATTAAACTCCTATATAAAGAAGAAATAAATTTTACTAAATAGAAGGAAGTTACAGAATACAGGAGTATCAATATCGGAAGACTTAACTGAGTATCAGAGAGAAGAATATAAATTGCTTAAGACATACTTGCTTAAATATAGGGCAACAGGAAAATATACAAAGTGCTACATCCAGGGAAATAAGTTGGTCCTAGACAAAAAAAAATATTTACTAGAAGATCTTGAATATCCAGAGGAAGAAAGCTTAGTTCATAGCGCACCTACTACACCTACTATAAATAACACAGCTCGTTTCGATTTAAATTCTATTGCTGTCGCTCAAGCTACAAAAGGAGAAAAAAAATAATAAATTATCTGCCCAAAAATCATCCGGTTCGAACATCCAGACTCGCAACCCTAAACCGGTGAACAAAAATATTATTAAAACCCGTTCCAATTCTACTAAAGAGAATCAGAAGATTTAGAAACAAAGAGAAAAATGTATGATTATTTTAGATATATGTATGTAAATTGTGTTCCTATTTAAAGTGTTTATTCAATATTCTGTCTTATTTTATTATTAAAAAAATAAACTTGGTAACATTGAGTAATGAATCCATATATTAGAGATTATGAATATATTCCAATAAAGGCTAGAGAATACGATACATTTGATGAATATAACAGAAATATAATCTTAGATACAAATAACCGTGAATTTAATATAATACATCAAAATATATGCAGTATATCAAAAAATTTAGACCAATTTAAAATTTATTTATCAAAAATAAGTCACGATAATGATTGCATAATTTTAACAGAAACATTCAAACTAGATTCACTGGACATATTCCAAATTGATGGTTATGATATCATTTATAACGAAGGTGATGTTAACAGGAATGATGGTGTGGTTGTATACATAAAAAAAGATTATGATTACCAACATTCAATAATTAAACTAGGAGGATGTAATCTGTTGGAAATTAAACTTGTTAATAAATTTGATGAAGATATATATATTTCAGCAATGTACAGGTCCCCAGCAAATAATGAAACTGAATTTATCTTTGAGCTCAGAAAGTATATCAAAAAAATATCCACTTTGCAAAGCAACTACCTTGTATTCGCAGGAGACATAAACCTAAATATTCTGAACGATAGAGAGGAAATAATTTCAGAATATTTGAACATACTTTATGAATATTATTTTATTCCTTTTATTAATAATGTAACAAGACCAATGAGTGGAACTTGTTTGGATCATATTTTTGTTAACAACAAAACTAATAAAGAGATAAACTCTTATGTTATAAAAACAAATGTAACAGATCATTACACTATTATGGTTAAATTATACTTAGGTACTAATAATATAAACACAACAATTCCCAAAGAGCAAATAGAAATAATACATTATGATAATTTACGAGAAGACTTAAGAAGTTATGATTGGAACCATTTCCTTCATATTGAAGATATTGATCAAGCTGCTTCATTTTTAATTAGTTTGTTAAAAGATAAAATTAAAAAAAATTCAAAATCTTTGAATTTAAATAGCAGAAATACTAAAAGAAAAACATGGATCACGAAAGGGTTAGTTAGGGCAATAAACAGAAGAGATAAATTATTTAAGTTGTACAAATCTGATACCACTAATCGAAACTTAAAAGAGCAATACCTAACATACAGAAATAAACTAAATATACTGATAAAAACAAGAAAAAAAGATTATTATTCCTCTCAAATCGAAAATAATTGGAACAGTACAAAAGCTCTTTGGAATATAGTAAAAGGTATAAATAAAAATAAAAATAAAACAAATATAAAACAAATTTTAAACGAAAAAAGTCAACTAACAGAAAATGAAAATGACATTGGTAATATATTTAATTCTCATTATGTTAACGTAGGTAAACAACTTGCAGAAAAGATAACTATTTCAGAAGATCCTCTTTTAAAAAGAAATACTACTGCACACTCTATTTTCCTTCAACCATCATAAATTCACTAAAAAATAGAAAAGCTCCTGGATTGGATAGAATAAAATCTGAAACATTAAAAGAAATTAAATATGAAATAGCATTGCCAATATCACATCTTATTAATAAAATTATATGCCGAGGTATATTCCCATCTGTGTTTAAAATGGGTGTTGTGCAACCTTTATATAAAAAAGGAGATAAAAATTTGGTTAGTAATTACAGACCTATATCGCTGATAAGTAATTTAGCAAAAATAATTAAAAAAGTACTCAAAGTCAGAATAGTCAAATATCTTGAACAAAATAAATTAATCTCTGATAGACAATTTGGTTTCCGCGATAGAAAGTCCACAGAAGATGCAATTCACTTTTTAACCACAAGAATATATGAAAATTTGGAAAAATCGAGACCAA
>CAJUYH010011410.1:0-11079 GCA_910591685.1 Galerucella tenella
AACCAGTTAAATCGAGGTCAGTAACCGTGCATTTCAATTGATCCCTTCACCTTCCGCCCAGTCCCCTCGTTCGGAAGAATAGTACGAACGAGACTGCAACTCGATGCCTTGAGCATCACCCTCTCCTCACTTCTTCTACTGGGTGCTGTCCGGGATAAAGTGAATATCCCAACCCAGTCCTTCATACTCAAGTGTGCTGAACCTGGGAAACCCATTTGGGGACGTTAATATAGTGAGGCCACTCCAATCCTGGATTGTAGAGCGAGCCTAAGGATTTATGCTGACTTGACTGCAGATAACAGTCATGTCGGGCGACTCTCTCCCTCTCTTTTAAAAGAATTTAAGTGTGGCAGTGGTCACAAAGAGTGTCTGTCCTAACATTAGGTTAGGGGACATCTCTGATGCTATGTTGTTTATGCTGACTTGACTGCAGATAACAGTCATGTTAGGCGACTCTCTCTCCATCTCTTTTTAAAAAGAATTTAAGTGAGGCAGTGGTCACAAAGAGTGTCTGTCCTAACATTAGGTTAGGGGACATCTTTGATGTTATGTTGTTTATGGAGGCTTTACTGCAAATAACAGTCTAGCTGGGCAACTTTCTCTCTCCCTTTACTCAGATTATTAAGTGACAATGGTCACAGCGGAATCAGATCCAAGTTATCATCTTAAAGTATCTTTTTCTCGTCCTGTTTCTTACCTCACGATTTACATTTATTACCTCATCCTGTTCCTATGGTGCAATTCGTTAAGTCGAATCGATTTCCTTTCTGTAAAATACGATAAACATTGCTCTGTTCATCTACCCCTCGCTGCTTGATGTGGTGGGGAAATCTTTCTTGACGATGACCTATGACTAGTCTGGACGTCAGCAGGCAACATCAATTGAAAGCAAATGGCCTTGAGCAGTTTGGAGTACGTTTCCATCCATGTGGTGGATGACGCCATTGCTCATCAAACATAGATTATTACATTGAAGTGATAATAAAGTATAATAACGGTCCTTCGAGTTTAGAAGAAAAGTAATAATCCGTGTTCAGATTATACTTTTGGTAGCTAGTTTTGCTTAGAATGAATTATTCATTAAAATTTATCATTAATCAGGATTTTTTGTTACTTACAACGTTTATTGCTTTCACATAATAGGTCAATAATTATAGTTTACAATAAATATTACAAAATAAATCTGTTTTTATATAACTTTGGGTATAGGGAATGCTTAACAAAAATTAAAGTTACATAATCGAAGACTCTATTTTTGCTATAAAATACATTTGAAAGAAGGAAGAAAATGACAGTTTCGAGTTTCCGTTCACCCTGTATATAAGAAATAATAAAATTGAAATTAAATAGGATACGGAGATATTGCATCATATTACAAAACTCTGTTTGGCAAAATGCATTTTTTTTCATCAACGTACAACAAGCCACAGAGCGTTGATTCACCTACGATTTTCACATAAACGTGTCCATATCTTTGGAAGGACTCTGTATAACGTGGCAAAACCTTATATCAAAAGCTTAAAAAAAATGTTACCAATCCAAATTCGGTATTATATACAGGGGTTCCCATTTGAAAAATCATATGTTTAGTTTGTAACGGAGTTATGCAGCACTCTGTATAGTTCGATATAATTTCAAAATATGGACCTTCAACAGATCTACTATTTTTGTTGATAATATTTATTGATGTCTCTTAAAATAACCCATATACCGAAGTTTATCGTAAGACTGGTACACCCTGTATATTTCGAGTAAGTAAGTGTCAAATTAGAATACGACATTACTGATGTGACAGCCCATAGACTTACTTGGATAATAAAGTAATCCACCATCTGTAAATTTTACTAACATTTTATGTTTAATTGATGATCTTATTTTTAATAATTGAAGGCCTTAATGTGAAATAATGATAAGCCACATAAGATGAATTGTTGGGAAAACGAATTTAAAGTTTAAAAAAATATTGAAAAACAATCGGAAATTTTTGGTTAATTAATGTTATATACTTTGTTACGCCTCCTGATGAACAGGAGGCACATAAGGTAGTAATGATTTGACATTATCTAGTTTATTTTTTGATATTTTTATTGGTTACAAGTATTTTGGGCGTAATTCAGGAAGCAAGTCAGGGTGGGAAGTCCTTTTTTAGTGATGAGACTGTTTTGTAGTCGTCATTGACGGCATATTTCACGTAAATTACTTTACTGTTATCAGGTTTAAAATAAAATGGAAATGCACTACAGAAATTAAGGTTTTCGTTGTCTTCCGTAAGCAGATTTTTTTTGATGTTAGTTAGGATGGGTTGGAAATTCAGAAAATCACTTTGATTCATAATAGTCAAGTTGAAGGGCTGTTTTAATATTCGATTCTCTTATAACTTGGTGCCATTCACTTGGGGAGTAGATAAGTGGGGCATACTTTTTGTGGCGCTTTTCGATGAGAGCAGAATCTCTGTCTACATTCTACATTCTTTTGTCTCCACCTTCTTTTGGTAGTTCGTTTGAGGGAATTAGGTTTAGGTCTTTGTGTCGTAGTTGGGCCCTCACTATCTTCACTTGCCATATCATTTACATCAGACTTCTAGAATATAAATGCAATAGTATAACAAGCTACTAATTTTTTACATTGGAATGCTCAACTGCAAAACTGTGACAAGCCACATTATTTAAAAAAAGCTTACCTGCTGATTATTAGGTTGATTTTCATTGTCACTAGGACTATAATCCTTATCGAGATCATTGTCATCTACGGGTGATTCAACATCATCACTAAAACTGCTTATTTCTCAACTTTATAGCAAAACACTACAGCACGAACTAATCGGTATCCGCCATTTTCTGTGGCTTGTCACTATTCAACACAAATAGTCTCTGAGAAGTAAAGAGTTGCAACAACATGATTTCTGGAATGTGGAGGCATTTATTGACAAATAGCTAAGCTCTCTGTCAAGTGGCTTGTTATATTATTGCATTATTCTATCACATGGTAAAATAGATTTTGAAAAATGTTATTGTTTCACATTAAGGCCATCAATTCTCAACAGATTAGAATGAAAGTTCAAAACAAGTTCTATTAAAAGAGCTTCAAATATGTTTTTTTAGGGTTAAAATCTTTATCAGATGTCGAAAATGAGTGACTTTTCTTGTATTCGCGATTAAACTTAGCTAATAAATTTGGCTGAGTTAAAAATCCGGCATACTTTCGGAGGCAAGGGGCGAGGTCAGTTGATCTCAGTTAATATAAAACCTCTAATATTACACTTATGTAATATAAAATTATCATCAATAATAATATTAGTCCATGACTACTTTATAATTTCAACACTTTACGTGTGCTTCTTTAAGTTTAACGAAATACATTATTCACCAGTGAATGATAGGTGTGGATAATGAAAGGGTCGCATAACACATATATTGAAGATTATTTATTTATACAAATGACACAATATATTGAATAAAAGTTATACCGCGACAGGGATTCAATACTATGTCTAGAATTCCTCACTTCAACAAGTCAGAGCCGAAAACCATCAGATTATGAAAATATATGTGATTATCCTTTAAACAATCCTATCGGCCAATCGTAATGAGAAAAAATTTCAAATCGACCAATAGCATCAAAATTACACTGATTATTACCCTCCTGTATTAAAAATCCCATATGAAGCCGAAAAGATGTCGCTAACAATCGAAAAGATGCCGCTAACTATCGAAAAGATCCCGCTAGCTATCGAAAATTTCCCTGGTCCGTAACTATAGTAACGAGTATTTAAATTGCGCAATATTTGTCATTGTGACATATATGCTAAATTTGAAAATTCGTTGAAATGTCGTGATTTGGACAAGATTCTTTTGGCCGTTTGCACCAATTGATATTTAAGTAGACTTAAAGTTAAGTGGCGCTTTGAGAAAGTTTTGCTTTGCACCATGAAACACTTGTCATTTTAAGCTGCACCTACCTAAGCTTAGAAAATCGCTGGCTTATTCTCCACCAGTGGCGGCTCGTGAACTTTTTAAGAGAGGAGGCTGGACATAAAAATATTCAGCCAGTCAATTTAACCTTCGCACAGCGACCGTACCAGCTACTTCAGTGACAAAATTAATTGTTGCACAGCAAAAACCAACGCGGAGGTATAGAGTTTCTCTTGCCAAATTTTTTGTTTTGTTCGCATAATTCATTGTGCAGTGCTATTTTATCAAAAAACTTTCTAGAACTAAGTTATCTAAAAGTGGAAAACTCTTATGAAAAACATTCGAATAAGCTTTTATTCGTCAAGTCGAAAAACATTAATTCATGTAAATCGGAAAATCGAATCTCAATTTAACCTTTGGTATCTAAAGTTCCATAGAAAAATTTGTTTATACCTTATGTTGTTCCAGTTTCTTGTCTACCAAATTATGTTTTCCTTTTTTTCACGGGAGGAGCCTCATCAGTTGGAAAATTTTCAAATAAAATATTAAAATGAAATTCTTTATTACGGAAACTTGAAATTTTTTCAATGAGATGCTTCAAACGCTCTCTTGAATAAATATATGTTGTAAAATTTAAAAAATAACATCTGTAGGTTCAAATATTCATTTAAAAGTATTGAGGAGAAACAAAACTTAATTATTCCCGCTAATCATCTAAAACAAAACAAGCACGCACGAACCCACGCTCGTATTCTGTATTTCGTAGTTCGTATCATCGCAACTGATGGAAGCTAATCCTCCGGAGAGTGTTGCCATTTGCGCCAGTTTTTACGGTATAAGCAATTGGACTGGTAGAGAAAACGGCAACTGTGTTGAGCAACACGTGTTTCAGAGAGATGTTTGTGGAATCTAGCCTCAGGGCACTGTTGTCAGATTGTAAAATAAGTAGTGAAAACGGGGAATCAATTGTGAAATTAAAAATTTTTAGATAAGCGGGAAATAAATTGAAGAATAATCAACAAAATATTTCTGGTGCTATTTGCTGGATAAATTGTTGGGGAGGCTGAGCCTCCTTAGCCTCCTTCGAGGAGCCGCCACTGTAATCTCCACCTATCCTCAAAGTGAAGATTTCTAACCTTACATTCTTGTGTTATCATTGAAAAATATGTCAATGATTTTTCTGTTTTCGGATTTTTTCAGTTTTGAAGGAGGATGTATTGATTATGGAGGATGATCTGGAAGTATTGGATTTTCCGGAAAATGGATTTCCAAGAAGACGGTACAACCGTTAAAACTATTATGAAGAATTGGAGAAAAAAACCTTTTTCCAGAGGTTTCGCTTGACCAAGCCCACTGTTTCACAGCTCGTAGAAGCTAGAAGATTCTTTGGAGCATCCGAACAATTCGTAAGCCCAGACAGGCCATCAGTTTTCTTATTTTCAATAACTTCTTTCTGTTTCGCAGCTAAGGATATTAGCAATTTTTTTTCCTGAATTGTAAGATTTGCCGATCTAATTTTCTAATTTCTTCCTGTGTTTTCTATTATAAACAATTTCCTTATTTAAAAAACAAGAATAAAATCCTTTGATTTTTAAAGAATTGACTTCTAAGAGCTTTCAATACGTTATTTCAAACCACGAAAACGAAGATTCACTAGAAACCATGGAGAAATAAATAAAACTCAACTTAAATAGCGGGGTTGACCAATGTATAAATGTATTGAACACTTAGCTAAGAGCAGAGCAAAAACATTGCCGCAACTGAACTTTAACTAAGCGACCCTTAAATTTTAAACTCGCCATAGCTTTTCTGAGCTTATGCTTCTATTGGTGCAAACGGCCATTTAAGTTCTAGTCAAGAAAACATATTTGTATTCTGTGTAAAATTTAATTTTTTCAAAATCGCAGAGCGCTTTCGGCTATTAAGCCATCTTCAGTGCTATACCTGAAAGTAAGTAATAAAAGTTGGAAAATGTAAAATAAGAAATAAGTAAAGGATTACTTACTCGTCAGGTATTTGCAGGGACGCGCCGTCCATATGGGCAAGGTCGTGCGGCGCACGACGGCGCCAAGGCCTTAAAGGCGCCGCACAATTGTATTATCTATCCACCAATACCGACCGCCGGTGAAATATTTCTACTCCTCCTATTCCGCGTAGCCTTCGACGAGCAGGTTTGAACTTGCAAAATTTTGCGTGTTCGTAATCGATTTAACAGGTTGATTTTTCATTCTTGTCTTGATGAGCGCATGTTGTTTCATATTCTATTAATATTTTTTGTGTACTTTTCGTTTGTCACAAATAAATATAGACATATATGGTCATTAGTACTAAAGAGTTTTCATTAAAAAGTTCGACAGTGAACTATGAGAGAATATTATAATATTGGTGAAAGGCGCCTATCATGATTCCGCACGACAGCGCCGAAAATACTTGGCGCGTCGCTGGGTATTTGTTACAAGAAACTTTTCGACAACACATTGACGTCAGAAAGTAAAATATCTTAAGATAACATCAATTTAAAATAATCCTCTGATTGGGGTAAACTGTGTTTAAATTTTGAACATTTTTAAAAATTGTATTCAACTTATACACGAACACGTGTTAGTATAAATTAACAAATGACAAATGACAATCTAAGTGAACACAGAACTCAAGCCATCCAACATAAGTATAAAAATGACATTGTAAAATTTTTGTGTAATGTGAATACTAAAGAACTCATTTAAATTTGCAAAAATTGTTGTAAATTAAGTAATTCAGCAATGTCCCAAATCAAATATGTAAATTTCCTAAATAAATATAAATTTGATATTAAGGTCTAATGAGAACCCATCAAGTTATAAGATGCTGAAAAAGATTAAGGGTCTAATGAGAACCCATTACTAAATCTAATTCAAAATAGAAAATTTACACATAGGTCAAGAGAGATTCCAAAAGCAAATAAATTAATTTAAAAACTATAAAATGCTAGTGTAAATCAATGAAAGTAATTATCTGAGAATAATTCCAAATAACAAATTTTAATGAACATTGCAGTCTGGTAGTCCTCAATAACAAAAAACTAATCATCTAAACAGAGAAAACGGATTTGATTAAAGTTTAATGAGAACTCAATATTCAAATATAATTCCAAAAAGAAATAAGATTATGGGTCTAATGAGAACCCGTTGCAAAATCTAATTCAAGTTAGATAACCAATCAATAGTCAAAAGAAACTCCAAACACAATAACCATTAAATTTAAGTTCTATTCAAGAAAAAGTGACCGAAAGTAAACCCAAAACTACAATACTATTATTTCTTCTACTCGAGAAATATTCTACCGAATTACACTCGTGCATCAAAATAGACCTGATAATTTTTTATTCAAGCATGTTGTCAGTGAAAACTGCATTCAGTTATTTTCATATTTTGTTAAAAGAGCCCTCCTCTTTCGGAGTCTTGCTCTTTCGCCAAAATATGAAAATAAACTCATGCAGTTATTAGACAAAATGCTTTCACAAAAATTATCGGTAATTTTGATGCACTTGTGTAATTTAATTACTTCCGATAATTTTTTCACGCTGTTTGATTGGATCTCCGTTTGAATGAATGCGTGAGCCATTGGGTACCAGACATTTGTCAAATATATAATCTATTCAATAACATATGTAGTAATTATTAGTTATTGGATTTATACGTACAAAAACGATGATGTCATTTTTAGTTACTTTTCTGCTTATCAGAAAAAATATTAATTTACCAACCGTAAATACAATAATTTATCCTCAACAGCCAGGGCAATTTACAGCTAACGGGTTAGCAAAACTTCAAGACATTGTCAGATAAACTGGTAAAACTCCCCAGTTTGTTTTGACGTTTATTGACACTCGATCATCGTCGATTACAAGTTTTTTTGGTGCTTTTAAATCCATTGTTTGTTTAAGATTGAGAAAGAAACAGTTATTTTCATAACTAGTTATTCAGGCAAATCTGCAGTGTGTAATTAATAAAATGCCGAATCAGCTGAGCAGTGAATTTCAAGAGATGGTAACATCTTTGTCAAGCTATTTTGAACGAGAATGCCGAAATGGGACCCACTTCTCCCGCTTACCACGTAAGTAATAGTATTTGCTATTTGTATTCATTATTATTATTATTGTTAGATATTTAAATGTAAATGATTGAATATTGAATGTATGTAAGATGTAATTTTCTACTGAATAAAGACACTATATTGAGTTTCTCCTGTAAAAAGAGTTTTTTATTTTCTATTGCAAACATAATTATCAACAAAATCTTACCTGTAAAAAGAGAAACGACATTAAATGTCTATTATTCCAGTCTTTTCTCAAATAACAATTTATAATAATTCTTACAATAAAATTATGACATAATATTTTTCCACTGTCAAACATTCACAAGTATGTCGGTGTCATTTCTATCAACACTCGCCATGATAGAGCGGGTGAATAAAAACAAGGTTGAGGAAATATAAGGTATTTTCTTACATGTATTTAATGTTTAATTGATAAAAAATACTACAGCTTGCCAACATCACAATATTTTGTTTCGCAACGTCATCGTCTTTTTATCGTAAATAAACTATATTAGTAGTTTTCTGTAACAAACTATATGTTTTAATTTGACAAAAAAATTTAAACCTTAAGAGGTAATTCATAGACGTGGACAAAATATAGTTTTCTATTCGCATATAATGGCTATTATTTACTCACTCGCTCGCATGCGGCTCGCGACATAAACGCACCATTGTGAATAATAGCCATCATCATAATATGCTAGTTGAATAATATACTATTATTTATTCATTCATATATTATGTATTTTATGTCACTTTTTTGAAATATAATGCTCAATTTCTAATTTTGGCACAATTTGTCAACTAGCTGTAAAAAGACAAAAAAAAATTAATTAAATGAAATATTTGCCGGTATAGATTATTTCTTGAGGTTTAGACCTTAACTTCCGTGAAAATTGTGAAAACCCGCAGTTTTCTGTTCGAAATTTAGGTTTTTCATTCTCAATTAAGTATTTCTCTATTCATCCAATTTGCTTAATAACAATTTTCAAAAAGTTCAAAGTCGATCCAAGCATTTTCAAATAATTTTTTTATTTCATGAAAATTTTAACTTTATAAATTGGATTACATTGGAATGAATTCGCACAATATTGTGTGGTATTATTAAAGTTGTATTTGATGGATATAGTAATGATGGAACTAAAGTGTCTGAGAGAAATCGTAGATATATCGGCAACACTTCCATTGAATATTTATTTGAAGAAGACATGCCTTTAGACACAACGAAAGAGAAACTTTTAGGTAATAGAAAAAATCAAAATGTGTTTATTAATCTTCTCTGCAAAAAACTAGGCGAAAATAATATTGAGTGGAGTCAAGCCGAAAGTGATGCTGATCGATTAATTGTGCAATCTGCTATATATTGTTCCTCTCTTCAAGTAGTTGTTGTAGCTGAAGATATTGATGTGTTAGTTTTATTGATGGCTTTAGCACCTGATGAAGAAATGTTTTTTTTAAAACCACGAAAAAATAATATCTTGCAACGAGTTTACTAAACAAAAACAATATTAGAGAAATATCCAAATATTAAAAAAAACCATCTGTTTCTTATTCATGAATTCACTGGATGTGATACCACGTCCGCTTTCTATAACAAAGGAAAAATGGTTTTATTCAAGTTTTTGATGATAATCAAAAATTACATGCAGCAGCTGAAAATTTTATGGTTGAAGAGCAAAATGAAGAAGCACTTTTTAATGATGGTATTGATTGTATTCTAGCAATAGATGGTGCTAAAACTGCCAAATGCTTGAATGAACTGCGATATAAACGTTTCATAGCATTACCTTCAAAAAATAAAAGCGTACAACTTAATTCCTTACCTCCGACAGAAGATGCAGCAAAACAACTTATCAAAAGAGTCTACTTACAAGTTCAGCAATTGAAAAATAATTCATCGATACCACCTGAAGATGGGGTTGGCAAAAAGAGAATTGTAACAGGTTGACAATATAAAATCGTCGGAGGGAGGGTTTTAGGTAAAATATTCCGATTAGTAACGATTTATTCACTCACAATAACTTATTGATATAAAATGGTTATAAAATAAAGGTAAATAACGATAAAAATAGAAATGAGAAAAGCCGGTAAATGATAAACAGAGTTTCACATGTTGACTCTAAAGAACTAATTAGCACACTACTCTAACGGACAGTTCAAAAGGCGGGTCAACCAAAAAGCGCAGTTGCCACGTTGAATTTATTATCGGGAATCTTGCTACAGAATTATTTAAAACCAATCAAAATGACACAACCAGCAGCACCTGACAACGTTTTAAAATTGATATTTTGCTCTTGCAAAACAGGATGCGGTTCAGCGTGTGGCTGCAGAAAAAGTGGTCTTCATTGCTCACCAGCCTGCATAGTTTGCAGTGGAAATGACTGCAGTAGCCACCCACCACTTGAAGAAGATGAAGAAGTAAGTCTCCGAAACGCGAAATGAGAATGAAAATTAAATGTACTTTTTTTGTATATAAAATAATGAATTTTCTATGGTCAATAAAAAATTTATATTCTGGTCCACAAATTAATTCCATGTCATTACTACACAGAACAAACTTATAGATAATTGTTTATAACATTCATTAATATATTTACAAGTTTTTAATGGATATTGTGTAAAATAACATACTTGTTTTTTTCGAGCCATACATCAGACAATTTTTGACCGATTTCTATGTTTGACCTCTCGTTACATTCACAAATGTCTGAACTTTCGTAAAATAATTCGCAAACATACAGTGTGTCCCAAAAAGTTTTATACAAATGGAGAAAAAGTTTCTTACATTTCACAAAAAAAAATATTCTTGATAAAAAGCTCTCCATGACTTGTAGATCCATAATCAAGTACAAAATTTTTAAAACATTGTCTGGAATACAGGGAAAATCAAAATTATGATTTGGAGTGATAGTAAAATACGTTCAAACTGTAGTGGAGAGCAAAATATTCATTGAAATTGTTATTAAGTATCAAAAAATTATGCACACTTGTAGATTAGTGATTTTTCCAGATAAAAATTACAAGATTATTGTAATAAACACGTTAGCAATTGTTAGATTAATGCGCAGTACGAAACATCGTAAGATCCCGT
>CAJUYH010011411.1:0-11078 GCA_910591685.1 Galerucella tenella
AGTGGATGGCTTGACGGTCTTCGTTAAATTTGAGAAATACACCATAAGAACACTCTCCGCATAGTTTTGCACATTGTTTTCTTTACACCAATCCATGAATCGCTGATATGCAAGTTCATAAACTTGGTGAGATTTGGGTGGCAAAAGATTTAGATACCTATACTGCTTCGGCACTTTCCAATATATCCGCAGGTATATTTTCATCGTGTTCGGGATTCATTTTGAAAGCAGCGTAAAAACTACTACAAAAATTATATGATTAGTACGTCTACTGACGTCTACTTGACAATCAATTTACCAACTTTATTTACCAACAATACCAGATAGATATCCATGACTACCGACTTGCTATCGCTATTATAATTAATAGGTGCTCAAATTTATTACCAAATTATTAACGATTTTTGAATAAAGCTAAATTTATTTTAATTTTGACTTGGTTGGAGAAAAAATAGTATATATCACACGGACTAAAAGTGCCTATTTTTACTCGCAATTTTGCATATTGCTCGTAAAAAAATATGCACTTTTAATTCTTATAATATAATATACTATTCTCCAGTAGTGGGTCAAAATCGAGTACAAATAAGTCAGTTACTTACAAACAAACAAAGAAGTGAAGCTAATTTAAGCTTGTCAAAAATGGCACCATCCTTTTTCTACTAGGATTATTCACTTTGGCTTTTTCTAAATTATACGCTTAATAAAAAACTTATCGTCACTTTTTAAAGTAGGTAATGAGGTGGAAAAGATACGAAAGCCGTTGATGGGTCTGCTGCCTTTACTTCGCTAACTCGACAGACATCAAAGTTAAGAATGAAAAAAGATAGAATCTAACACCCACTTTATGCTTCATTGGTTCATTAATTCTGAATTCGTGATATTTTTATCCCTTTGTGCGTGAGAGGTAAAAATCTTTTTTGGTTGATGGAAAAAATAAAAGAGCGAAAGAAATACAATCCGATTAATTTCAGCGATTTTTTAACAAAGTGATGAAAAATAATCGAGCTGTAAAGTTGATTTGTTATTTTTTTCTCCAACCAGTAACCGAATATTTATGTTTTGTTCGTTTAAAAGTACACAAGTGGGCTTTGATAGCAAATCTAGCGGATCATTTCAAATATGAAAAGTTATGCAAACATAGTTAACTGTATGTGGAGTCATTTAAAAACAGTTAGTTTCATTTAAAACCATATTATGCAAACATATATACAAATTTAACGATGTATTAAGAACTTCTCGAATATGTATAATTGAATTTAATTATAACCCAGTCTCGTAAAACTTTAGTAACAAGTTTAATTTGCCATTGCCATTTGCCATAACTTGTGACAGTTAGTAGAAATGAAATGGTGACTTGCCAAAAGTTCCTAGAACTATTGGCCACCAATACGTGGAGAATTCAGCTAAAATGTTATTTTTAATTTCAAGATTTGCGCTCTGGGGGTGTATATGTTACCGTTAAAGTATATAATGCAGTTATTTCATAGATTACCTAGTTATTCCATGAAATAACTGATCGTGTCCGTTAAAGTGTGTAATATGTTATTAATTTGACCCTAATTATTCTATGAAATAACTAGGTATTCTATAAATTAACTAATGAGAGACAGTTGAAGTGTGAAATAAACAATTTCTCTTGAACTAATGATAGACAAATAATGAAAAAGAAGCAATTTATTTAATTTATGCAGCATATAAATGGTATTTATAGAAACGTACCATAAAATCATTTGTTACAACAAGGATTACTAAAATGACACTTGGAATTACAAAGAACATTTTTTGTTGACCCATGCTAAACAAGCTCTCTCCCTATGGTCTGGAATAGTTCATAAATGCAGTAGGAGGAGGAAGGTAAATGTATTTGTCGTGCGAATTATATGATATAGATTATTTTACACTTTAACGGGATGCAGATCGTTATTCTATGAAATAACTAGTTAAACCATGAAATACAAGAGAGTTTCACACTTTAAAACGGGCACGATCATAAAAACCGCTTTTTGTTGGTTGTTCTTACCTAAAACTGAACTCATCTATTCCAGTGGTCGGTCTACTTAATTTATTTACTACAGCAGTACACTTTTCAGCGGCACAATGTTTCCTCTTTTTAGTAGGGTCTGTGAATACGAGCTCGGTCGTATTTCTCTTTTATTCAAAATGATTTAAACTGACTTGGCATCAACTTAATAGAATATAAAATGTAGAAAATTTTAAATATTGATAATAAATCGATGTTTCCAGCATCGCAAGATCCAATAAAAGCTTTTTTTTATTTCGTGACAAACAATAAAACTCAGCTCGATATCAAATCGTAAAGACACGAATAAACAGCCTTTGAAAGAAGTTCTGATTGAAATTTTTTTGAAGTGGAAATCACAAAGCAAACAGTACAAATTTTATTTAATTCCATAAGATATGAATTTCATTTTTCTGATCGTGTCAAATCGATATACTTTTAGTACCGAAAAGGAAAAAAATGTTTTCTCTGAAAACACAATAAATGTTATTTTCTTTTTCTCTAATAACTCATCCTATCACGAACCTTATATCGTTAGCCTTATGAAGTGACGACACCAAACTAAATGATATGACGTCAATAAAAAGACGGAAATAGAAGAAGATCAATGGCATTCGGTAATTGAAGCATGTGGCAAAGTATTGAATAAATTCAACAGATGTGGAAGTTTTTATTTTAGTTAGAATTTAAATTATGTAATAAATTTACAAACAAAAGATGCAAGTGTTGAATATATTTTATTTCGACAAGTAAATGGAGTATTGGAATGCAATAATCCAATAAGCTAACAAGTGTTTATCGGATATTAATAAAAAATTGAAAATATTATTTCTTATGTTTTTATCTCAGTGCTCTGCATACTGGGAATGATAAAAGCACCATAGTGGATTGAAAGTATAAATTATACATGTGGACAGGTCGTTCAGGGTAAATGATGTGTTGCCAGGAAGATCCTGAAACGTGAACCCAGAAAATTCTATCAAACAAGAAAATCCCTCTATGAAATACGTTAAGGCAGAGTTCTAAAAATGCGCTCGACTCTCGTATAGCAAAAATACTTATCATAAATTTGAATATAGTATAAGTAAAAGATATAGTGAAAAGTATAATAATAGACCCTCTTTAGTTTTTAGTACAGGAGCTAACTAACTATTTTGAAAACTTTAACATAGGTATAATAATAATATAATAATAATAATAATTTATTCACCATTTGATATAAAATACAGTCATAAAATGATGCATAGATGTACCTAGTGAATAAAAAAGAATAACTTATGAGGTCAATTACCTGTATGTAAGTACAATAATAGTATATTATTAAACGAGCAATTTATGATAGCCATTATTCACGCTGGGTGACGTGAATATTGGCCATAAATTGCGAGTAGAATACTATACTTTGTCCACGACCCTTGATTTCTTTATTAAATAAAAGTCAACTAACCTCCAGTTCATGAAGTTATAATATGTAAACATATAGTTATCTTTCGATTTTTCTGGCAGCGGTCCTATAGTCGTTAATTTCGCCGCTTTTTTTTATTTCAGTTGGTGTACATTTCCACTATCCGAATTCAATGAATTCATCGTTGCAGTAATATAGCAAATTCGTAACAATTTGGTATTACTAACGTCAAAATTAAATAATTTGACATATATAGAGATGGGCGATACCGTGTAAAGTATCAATACAACGTACCGTTATAAATATATTGTTTTGAAATACTTAATACTAGAAAATGTCGTTATGAAAAGTATCAATACTAAATATTTCGATATTTTATCGATACGATATATTTCAGAAACAAATTTCCTGAACAAAATACACAGATTTAAGAGTTTATTTCTTATTGTACCCCCATCTCTAGTCGTGAATTATGAACCATAATACACTACAGTGTATTATGAACCATAATTCACGACAGTTGATATATGGGTACCATATACCTTTTGTTAGGAGGTAAAATATCGACTTATTATTAGGTGGTCGTGGACAAAATATAATAATAAAATATATAATTACAAAGTTATTGTTTTCTATGGAAACACAATTGAAATTATACAGATATGAATTAACTTCACTCGACAGTTTCCCAATATTTTTTACATCATATATTAACCTAGTGAATTTTGTATTTTTTGCCTTGATAATTTTGTTAGTAACTTTTCGAGCTCTTTTTTGATATTTTTGTCATTTATTTCGCAGCTTTGTTGTTGAAAAAAGAAATTCAAAACTTTTGGTCCAAGGTAAGCAAATCCTCTTTTTAACATTAAAGGTAAAACATAGATACTCTGCTGCCTCGTAATATATGAATGATTGCCAGTTGAAAGTAATGTACGGTTTGAAAATGGGTATTTACATATCTGAAAGAAAAATAGTTGACAACAATCAAAAACTTCTGTTTCTTTGTATAATTGATTACTAGAATGCATTCTGTTACTGCCGAGAATTATTTGTAAAAACCTTCGTTGAAGAACCACAAGGGGGTTCAAGTAAGTTCTACATACGCCACCCCAACCTATGATTCCGTATCTTAGGTGAGACTCTACTAGACTTTTGTATAAATCAAGAATATCTGAAAACTGTCTAAATCTATAAAGTATTGTTCTAAGTTTTTTCAATAAATAATCAATATGAGCATTCCATTTCAGACTACTATCAATAATTATTATCCCTAGATATTTAATTTTTCTCGTTGGATTAATTTTTATGTTATTTTGGAAAATTAGGTCGAAAGTTGGGAGAGACATTTCTTGGGAGCTAAAAGGTATGTAAAATGTTTTTCCAAAGTTTATGGATAGGAGTCTGTCGTCAAACCATCCCTTAAGTTTTTCTAAATGTTTTTCGACCTTAGTTTTTAATTTAAACCAGTTATCATCGCTATAAAATATGACAGTGTCATCAGCATCAGCTTTTAATAAAAACAGATTATTTAGGTATATGATAAACAACAAAGGTCCCAGCACTGTTCCTTGAGGAACTCCACAAATAACTGTTCGCTCTTCACTTTCATAATTGTTTACTCTTACTTTTTGTTTCCGATTTTGTAAATAGCTTGCAAACAAATCATGTGCGGTACCTCGTACGCCCATATTTTCCATTGTTTCTAATAACAGAGAGTGATCTACAGTGTCAAATGCCTTCGTTAGGTCAATAAATACTCCTATGGATGGTTTCCCTTTATCTATTACTTCATATATATTGTTAGTTAAGTCTAATATAGCATCTTGTGTTGACATTTTTTGTCTAAAGCCGAATTGTTGTTTAGATAGGATGTTATGTTTGTCAATAAATTTAATCAATCTTATTTTTATAAGCATCTCAGTAACTTTTGCCAAACTGGTAATTAATGCTATTGGCTTATAATTGTTCATCTCAGTTCTGTCCCCATTTTTAAATATAGGCGTTACAATAGAGAGTTTCAGTGCTGAGGGAATTTTCCCACATTGAAAAATTCTATTATTTATGTATGTTCAATTTGAATGGGAATTATTTATTTATAGTATTATATCAGATTTCTTTCGGAATTTTTACCTAGAAAATAAGAAAATCTTCTTAAAACTTGTTAAATATATCCAGTCTAAGTTTAACGATCTATAAAAGGACATCTTCTTGATGTTAAACGTGGCCTAATGGTGTACGTATAAAATGGTTCGTTAGACATCGCATAGCAATTTTTTCGCGTCATTAGCCTGATATTAGATGAACTATAAATATTGTTTTTTTTATTGGTGAACCATTTTACCTATTTAAAGCACGCCTCAGCGTGTTTAAATCGAACTTTAAAAAACGCGCGTGTTTTAAATTTACCTTGGCAACATCAACAACTCGGGAAACGAAGTCTAAATCTATAGTCTAAATCAAGTCTAAATGACAATTTTTTTAGTATTTTTTCGTGAGATACCGTTGATGTGAAGTCGGTTACGGAGCAGTTATATCCCTACCAAAGAAATTTTAAAGGTTGTTATCACAAAGCACCTATTGCTTTGTGGTTGTTATCGTTCATGATCTCTCGCGAAAATCAACCGGTTAACCGGATAGAATTAACTTCACAACAATAATAAATAAACATAACCTCAATAAAAAGTGACGAGTTACAAAGTTTCATATGGTTTTATTGTTTCTATTGTTTGAAAAATGTTTTCTCTAGTTTTAACTATAATTGACGATTTTTTTGATACTAGCCTTCTCGTAGTTATGTCATCACAAGTAACGTTGCATAGTTCAGTTAGGCTACGAGTTTCGGATGATTATTTTCACCCTAGGGTGAATCATATGGATTGATTAAGCAATAATAATGAAAAGGGTGTTTTTTTCAGCTTTTTAGAATGTAAATAAACACTTTTTCGCAGTTACTAGCTCCGTGGATATTATACATAAAATAATGAATTATTTTTGATATTATGTCACTCCTGTCAATTAAATTTCTATAACCGCCAGTAACCATACTCCTAGGTGCGGGAACCGAAAGAGATCCCGTTTTATAACTTATTGCGTCACAAATTACGTCATTAACATACTCCCCTATTACCGATCTATCGCAAAAATGCAATGGGAACTGAATAACAGTTCCCGTTATATCAACGGGATCTCGCGAAAAAATACCATTTGATCTGACAGGAGTAGTTTGTAACGTCAAAACTTTTATTCGAACAATATTTAACAATGTCAAATTTATAAATTAAAATGGAAAGTGCCGTTGGTATTGTTTGATATATTAATATTTCGATTTTTCAAATCCTAGGAAATGGTATTTAAATTAATACTATTGACATTCACAGAACTCAATAAGGTTCAACTTCCATCAAAATACAAATTAGTTTATGTTTTTCTCATTTCCTTGACAACGCAAGGTATACATCATATACATCACGAATTCAACCATTTGACATTTAGTTCTTATTTCCATCTATTATTTCCATTTCTTGTTGTTGTAGTAGTTATAGACCAGTATTTATAATTTCAAAGTGCACCAATAAAAAAAATAGCGTAAAGCATTCGTGGATAACTGGTCTTTAAAACACACACTTAAAAACATTTCGAGCACTCCGGCTTCGCCGTCGTGCTCGAAAAATCGCGTGTGTTTTAAAGACTTCCACTTATATCCACTTTAATATACTATTTCATTCTGCCATCAGAGAAAATTTAAAAAATATGTATACATGTATAGGTATTGAAAAATTCTTAGCCTACTATAGAACCAAACAAAATTTCAATGTCAAAATATTTTATTACTCAACATATTCTCCTCTTAAAATTGGATACATTTATTACAGCGAACCTGCAACGTCTCTAGACCTTTAAAAAAAAATGTTTCTTCTTGCTCTGCAAACCAGACCTCCTCAGCTTTTATTACCTCCTCGTTGGAAGAAAATTTACGACCTTTCAAACTTTTTTTCAGTTGAGAAAAGAGATGATAGTTGGACGGAGCCAAATCTGGTAAATAAGGGGGGTCTTCTAGTAATTCAAACCCTAAATCACGAGTTTTTTGCATGGCAACATGAGATTTGTGTGCAAAGGCGTTGTCCTGCGAAAACAAAACACCTTTGGATAGCTTTCCGCGTCTTTTCTCTTTAATTTTTTCCCGTAGAGTGGTCAGTAATGTCGAATAGTAATCTCCGGTTATTGTTCTACCCTTATCCAAAAAATCAATCATGATTACTCCATGACAATCCCAAAAAACTGAAACAAGAACTTTCCCAACTTTCCCAACTGAGCATACAGTTGGATACGAATAAAATTTCTCCAAAAATCCAATTTTTTCCTTCTACAATATCGATCTTCTGCTCATTAAAAGTACTCAACTCGTATCGCTTGCATCCCACGCCAATGACTGGCAATTGTTTTCCCATTCACGACACATATTTGAAGCAATAAAACATCCAACTCACCATTCGTTACGAACCCTTCTCCCCTTTTGTCCATGTAAAAATCAATTACAGTCCTGACAATGGAAAATATTACTAAGTCATTTGTTAGCAAAGGGAAAACAAGTATGGCTGTGACGCGATTGAAAATTAATGCTAGAGAGCAAAGACGTGGATATTATCAAAAATTTGCATAACCTAAGTGAGAATATGCGAAATTTGTAACTTTATTCACGACATTGAAATTATTATTTTTCATAACTTTAAATGAGAGAGGCATAGTTTGTCTCAAAGTATATCGGTTTGGCTTTTGCCGGCAATCATAAAATTAATGGGCCAATTGTTTTGGGATCTTTGGGATTTCAGCGGTGCAGTTTAAAAGCTCTCTCAGGTTTGGTCTTAGGTCTAGGCGCTTATATGTAATGGTGTATTCCTGGCAGTCTGTGAGAATATATTTAACGGTTAAAGCACTATTGCAGTGACGGCAGACGGGAAGGTTTTCAAAAGACATCAAGTAACCATGTGTGTATCTGGTATGGTTGATCCGCAATCGTCTAATGACGGCAGCTTCTCTCCTGGTTAAGAAATCGAGGGAGAGACAGCCGATTAATGGTTGTATATCGTAAAGGGCTGTTTTGCTGTTGAGCCAAAAATTTTGCCAGGACTCCTTGACGGACTTTTTGAATAATAGTTTTATGTCATCTGGGAGCTGGAACGTTGTTGTGGTGATGGAAGAAGAGGCTTCTTTAGCATGGTGGTCAGCGTTTTCATTGCCAGTAATTCCAATGTGGGATGGGAGCCAGATAAGCCAAACTGTTACATCACAAGCTGAGAGAGTTTGATGGATGTCATGGATGTTTTGAACTATTGGATAGTCAGTAAAAATAGTATTGAGTGAATTAATTGAGGAAAGTGAATCGGTACAAATGGCGACGCGCTTGACAGGAGAAGAGATTTGCTTGAAAGCTTGGAAGATGCTATACAACTCACCAGTGTGAACGCTACATGTTGAGGGCAACCTATTAGTTCGTAGTTGGTTGTGACGGAGCAGCCAACACCAAAAGAAGTTTTTGAGGCATCTGTGTAGAGAACTACATCATATGGTGTTTTTTCTAATATTTCCAAAAATGCTTTCTTTATAAGTATGTTGGGCGATTCATGTTTATTGAACTTGGTAAGGGAGGTATTGAATAGAGGAAGTTGTTTAGTCTAAGGAGAGATATGAGGTTGGGGAAGCGGAGTGGTCATTGAAAGGTTAAGGGTTAGAAGATGTTGATGCAGCGAATGAAAGGAGGAGGGATTGACGTCTTAGGAACAGGGGTGGCTCATTTGCTTCACAGTATAGACTTGCATCTGGACTGGAACAGAAAGCACCGAGAGAGAGTCGAAGGGCTGTATTGTGAATAGAGTTCAGTGAGTCGATGGTGGATTTGGAGGCTGACATGTAAATAAAGCTGCCGTAGTCTAGTTTAGAACGGATGAGGGATCTGTAAACTCTTAATAAGGTATTTTTGTCGGATCCCCAGTGAAAGTGGCAGAGAGCTTTGATGATATTAAGTCTTTTAAGACAAATGCCTTTGAGTGTGTTGATATATGAAGTTTCCAATTAAGCCGAGAGTCGAAAGTTTTTCAAAGAATTTTGCAATGATTAACAGCAGGTAACAGGGAGTTATTAATATTAATAACAATAATATTAATATTCACTTTTCATAAATAATAATTGACCGTAAACAACAAAGTTCAGATCTGACGAGAAATGTCAGTGAGACATAAGAAAAAACATAAGACACATTGCCGCTACGAAAGGTACGTCTGAACTGAATGTTATAATATTTCCCGATTGATGGGTAGTGCTTGCGCGTAATCTAAACATCAACTAATCAAATTCAAAGTCAAATATTGGAGTTAACGTATGTAATACATTTAAACGGTTCATTATTGTGATATTTTGATTAGGATTAATCACAGACCTGTCTTTTTTCCCATTTCTACCAACGTAATGTGTTAGAAGAACATTAACAAACGATGACGCACACTAAAAAGGTTATTGTATGAGCTCTACGTTTTAAAATGCTAAAAATTATAGCCTAAAGCTACGCCTGCATTATAATTACCACGGCTTTGATAAAATTGTGCTTTATAGACAGGTATTTGTTGTTAGTAAAATTATTTTCATTAATTGAAAACAATTGTGTAGGCAAATCTGCTTTTTGGTACAGTTGTGATTAATTTAAAATCTGCTAATCTCGTTTCCAAAAAGAATTTAATAAAATGTTCAATATTTGGAGTTATTCGTTCATACAAACTTCTTTTTTATCATCGCTTTTTCAACGTCTGCTTTGAAATTGAAAACAAGAACTGCATATACGTCACGAAATTAAATCAGGGATACATATTGCTTGCGTAAATCTGTATGTATACAGTCCAGGCTGGGCCGACAATTTTAGAACTCGTGTTTACAAATTTCGAAAGAAATCAGAAAACAGTTTACGTGCTATAAGCTGATTATTAAAATGTTTTAAACAAATATACAAACCGATCATTTACTTTATTGCAACTAGCTATGACGATATAGATATTAAGTTTTGTAACAGGACCAAAAACTTTGTAGATAGAGAGACTATAAATAATTAAACTACTTTATTTAAAATATTTTCCTTTCGCTCTTCCTTAACGAACTATAATAGAGCTCTAAAGTTGAGAATATCCTTTTTTCTTGTTTTAGGCTCTGTGAGTTCAAGTTGCATTTTTACTTTATAACGTTCAACTGAAATTACAAATAAGCTTTTATAAAGATAATATACAGTGCTATTCAAAAGTCCCCTCGCCCCCTCGTATCTTTTGAACGGCTACACTTACATTTATAAAATTTAGAGGGTGAAAATAAAGTGTTGTAAACTTCTTTACGAATGGTAACAGGTGACGTAATAGTAATAGATGACGTCACAGTGCCACTCTGGCCAATAATTTTAAATGGGACCTTATGGCAAGTGATATCTCGTTTGAAAAGCATTGACATTGGGTACATAGCCATATTAATTTTGTTTGGGCTTAAACCAATTTTGACGGATAAATTAAATAAATACCAAATTTATCGAGTTAACTGTATAAACCCTCACTTCGTGGAATCTACTCATCATATGGTTATCCTTTACATTTAATAAATAAATTACTTAATAAAAAAGAG
>CAJUYH010011412.1:0-11077 GCA_910591685.1 Galerucella tenella
CCTAACCTCCTAATTTTTTGTACAAAATTGGGACATAATCATCATATTCAGCTTGATAAAAGTTAGCAGCAACAGGTTCAAGATTGTACTTTTTAGCAAAATTTCTAATAGAAAATCCACCTCGATTATCTGCAGATGTGTTAGGTAGTCGTTTTTCATCAAAGTTCAATTTGCCAGACTGCTTATAAACTAAAAAGACATATCTGTGAAGACCTGTATTTGGTGGTGGGCCAGATCCAACATAATCAGATAGTATTTCTCCTTTACAAACATCTCCCCCAGGTATATTTCCTACCAGCCAATGATGCCATTCTCGAAACGTTGGTTCTTTGCGGCTTGGAGCATCTGGATCGGTCATACAAAGCGTGTATAAACTATCCTTATCAGCTGGCCATTTTACATTTGGTGCATCTTTAACTTGTGTTGGAGTTAATTCGTTACCAAGGTCTACCTTTACACCGCTTGGATATGAAACTTCAATTACCTGTTCAGGTGCAACATCGATAACATCTGGAACGATACAATGCTTCTCCATATTTTTAACTAGAGTTGAATAAAACCTTACTACAGCCGGTTTTCTCAATAAAGATAACATTCTGCACAGCAATCATTTGGTGTTTAGGGGAAAACTTTTCTTTGGGTTGGTTATATGTTGACGCGTTCGGCCAGTCCAAAAGTTCGTTTTCAGCTCGAAAATATAATTATCCAATAGGAAAATCAAAAGGTAACTTTAAATATGTTTTTTTGCGTTATAAATGCGATAATTTCTTCTTCCAAGCGTTTTATTTCGTCGAACGCGCTCCTGTCACATATGACAGATGCTCTGTGACATCGAATTCGATGACCTTTAATGTATTAATTTGACTTTGACATGGTTTGACTTGTTGACAAGAAAAACTTTAGAAAAGAAATATTTACCAATACAAACAACATTTATTTTCCTTTTTTTGTTAAACAATGTCTTTTTAGCTAGTACACATTCCACTTTAATTTTTACTTGCTATTTTTTGCTTGTTAGTACAATTAAAAATTTTAATCTTCCCTTTTCCCGTTTTAAATATTGCAAATGTTAAATATAAATAATTATATTTTATAACTGTGCTTAAAAATCAATAGAAATGCATAAAGTGCTTAAAGTTTTTAACGATGTGCCAAGAAGAAAATTGTCTACTAAAGTATCAACAGCTGTGGCAAAGGTATGTGATCTATTTACAATTCAGTAAAATATTAATTTAATTATATTATTCTGTATATTTTAGGAAACTGTTAAATTACCAGCTGTTCTCACAGACCGCTTTGGAAGAAATCACAACTATCTAAGAATATCTTTAACAGAAAAATGCAATTTAAGATGTAAAAAACTATTTAAAACTACCCATTGTTAATCTTGAGAACATTGGCTAAAGATAATTTTGTAATAATACCAACTAAGAACAAATGTTTTCTTTAATGTCCTCTTTTCTTAAGATTAACATGGTTTGTGTTGATTACCTTAATTTTTTAAATTTTAAGGTCAGTACTGTATGCCAGTAGAGGGTGTGAAACTAACTGAAAATTCCAAATTATTAACAACAAATGAGATATTGAAAGTAGCTGATCTTTTTGTTAAAGAAGGAGTTACCAAAATAAGATTAACAGGAGGAGAACCAACAGTTAGAAGAGATTTAGCTGATATTGTTTGTAAGTTCATACTTTTAATTTATTTATCAAATACATGTATTTGTTTTTCAGATAATTTAAAGAAAATTGAAGGTCTTGAGGTTGTAGCTATGACCACAAATGGTTTAGTTTTAACAAAACAACTGGTATCTTTACAAAGAGCTGGTCTGGATATTTTAAACATTAGCTTAGACACCTTGAAATCTGATAAGTATGAAGTTATAGCACGCAGAAAAGGATGGCAAAGGGTTATGATGGGTATTGACTTGGCACTGCAGTTAGGATACAATCCGGTTAAAATTAATTGTGTTGTAATGAAAAGTAAGTTTATTTCTGAAAATATCAAACTATAATTATCTTTTCTAAATTATATATGTTATTTTAACTAATGGAGGTTAGAGTTTTATCAAAATTAATGATGTTATTCTAAGGGATACCATACAAAAGTAATATTTATTTTAGATTTCAATGATGATGAAATACTGGATTTTGTAGAACTTACTAAAAATAAGAAAATTGATGTTCGATTTATCGAATATATGCCCTTCACTGGAAATACATGGGAGGTTGAAAAAATGGTGTCTTATAAAGACATGATTAATAAGATACGTCAAAAATGGGTCGATTTTACACCCATAGAAAATGGTCCAAACGATACATCTAAGGTGAGATAAATAAATATTAATATTTAGTAAATATATTTTTTAATTTATTATTCAAGGGTTGGAAAGTACCCGGATACGAGGGTCAAGTGGGTTTTATAACTTCAATGAGTGACCATTTTTGTGGCTCTTGCAACAGACTAAGAATTACGGCAGACGGAAATTTAAAAGTCTGTCTTTTTGGAAATACCGAAGTGTCTTTAAGAGATGCCATTAGAAATAAATGTTCCGACGATGATTTGGCAGCTTTGATTAGCGCAGCCGTGAAAAGAAAGAAAAAACAACATGCTGGTAAGTATATATTGGGTATTGAATTATCTATGAATTTCTAATCCAATTTTAAAGCAACTTAATCACATTTCAGTGAGATTTCAATTAAAATAAATTCTTTTGTATGCTATTCTTATTTTTTTATGTAAAGATGAAAATTAGATTAGAAATCTTTTAAATTTGTGACAATGTGTGCTTTGGACATGTTGCTTATTGAAATAAAGGCATTGAGAATGTTACTAACATATGCAGGGTTAAAAAATATAATAAATACACTTCTCCATCTTATTTGCTAATAATTAACACTAACCAATACTTTGATTCCACTGAATTTGCTGATAATTGGGAAATTAGGCTTGGTACATTTGAACTACTTCATGTTATTGATGTTTTGAAGACTTAGTCAAGTTAGTAAGACTTTAGATAGGAAGAGGATGATAAAAATAGTCTGGAGCATAATGTGAAGTAATTAAATTTTTGGTATACATACAAGATATGGACAAGGATTCATGTATAAGGGATAAGTTTGTCCCAAGGACCAAATTCACTAACAACTTGGTCAAATTAAGATTCAACACAATTCAATATTTTTAACTATTAACATATCATAATATCATCACACTGGAATTAAGGATTAACAGATCAACTCCCTCTATGCATCTATTGATAGTGGTAAAATATTTTCTAGGAATGATGAACATATCTCAAATGGCAAACCGTCCTATGATACTTATTGGGGGCTAGTGATTTATATTGTTAAAAAAAGGTAGAGTAGTATTGAAGTGGAAGATTAGCGGTTATGGTCAGTTTTCGGTTCGTCAAATGTATAAAAATTCCGTTACATATTATAGTGTTATTGTTACAAAAGCTTGTTTCATTTGTAAGAGTGATATTTTTTCGCACAATTAGGTCTTTATATTGTCTATATAATGGTGAAAGTTTGGTTGGTTTAGGAAGTAAATTTATATCCTGACCGTTACCGCAATCTTTGTCTTTTTTTTTATCAGATGTTCAAATTTGACCTTGAATGAATTGATGCCTATAAAATTTTGTTTATTTAAAAACTGATAAAGAGGAATAACAACTGTCTCAGTTATGTTATTTGATTAAATAATGTTCAATAGAACAAGCCATTTGTTAATAATTGTGACTAACGGCCGGTGAATCTGTTTTTGAATTTATTTAGGTCAGAATATCTGATAGTGATAGGCTAGTTTTTGTGTGAACATTCATCAATTATCATTTCCAACATTCTATCATTGTTATTGTAATGTTTTTCTTATTAATTTGAACTATTTTTACCGTGGGAATGGCTAATTACTATTGATTTATTGAAGAAACACTTACACACTAAAATAAACTTAATTTACATACACACTATTTATATTCACTATCTGCTCACTCACTGTATACTGAACTCACTCGAATACCCGCGTATATATATACTCTTTCACAACTCTAGAACTTTCTTGAATTTACGAATTCTATAAAATTCTAAAACTCAAACTTTCAAAAAATGTAGTGGAATGTTGAACTGCTTTTTTCTGTTCATTGTTGACTGTTGTAAATAAACTTCGTTTTTCGAAAATAAATGAGCATCTCTTCAACAATTTTCACAGTAAATGTTGTTTGATTATTTTGGTAAATCAAACTTAATTCAATAGTTAAATTAAAAGATAAATGAAGTCAGCTTTAATTTTACGCCATCTAGCGATATGTATCTAAAGTATAGGTTTCAATATAACAACAGACTGTTACTTTTTTTTACTTTAGACGCTAGATGGAGCTACGAGATATTCCCGCAAAATGCTAGATTTTAAATCTATGAATACCTAAAACTAAAAGGATGCTCATTAATTTAGACTTACCCTTGTGTTTAACAATTTTTATTTATGCATTTACTTGTTGTTTTTACATCTTCATTATTATTGTAATATACAACCCAACCAAAACATTTAAAAACGCAGATCCCTCTAAATTCAAGCTTGGGAAAGTTTCGCCCCATTTTTATACAATATTATGTCCCCCTAAGTTGGAATCATATGGGAAACTTTTTTATTATGAATTTTAGGAAAAAACCCGGGTTCGATTCCCCGTGAAGAAGTTTTTTTTAATTGTTAATTTTATTTTTAAACAATTATTCTGCTTGATATTAATAACGACAACAGGTAGACGTTTGAAATATTTAGCAGAATATTCATTATTATAGATAATGGTACGGTACCCTTCATGAGGGCGTCGGTGGGTACCTTTCATGAGGGCGTCGGTGGGTACCCTTCATGAGGGCGTCGGGCGTCGTCGGGTAGCCACGCGGGCGTCTCGGGTTCGATTCCCGGCCGAAGCATATGAATCGCTGCTACGTAAACGAGAGAGAGAGACTCAGGAGAGAGCACACGCACGCAAGCAGGGCACATAACGAAGCAACGTAACGTAACGGTCAGATCTTTTGCCTAACCTAACGTAAACAACTAAAGTTCCAAAAAAATTTTCTATATGATTCCAACTTAGGGAGACATATTGTATATGTATCATTGTAAGCCACGCCCCTTCTAGTATGGCCACCAAAAGTTTTTGCAGTTTTTAGACGTTTTGGCTGATCAATGTTTATATGTCATCAAAAAATTGACGAATTAATATTTTGATTGCATATTATTTTCAGATTCTACAATCATCAATTTTCCCATGTCTATGCCTTTTAATAACTCGAAAAATCTGTCGCATCTTTTTCCACCTACATCGACAATTAATTTTATCAGACACTTTTCTTCGAAACATACCACCGAAGATCTCACTCACGTTGATAAAACCGGCAAAGCGCACATGGTAGATGTCGCTAATAAGAACGTCACGCAGCGTTACGCGACCGCTTTAGCGGTAGTAAAAGTCGGTCCACGCATCACTCAATTGATCCTAGAAAACTCCATTAAAAAAGGAGATGTTTTGACTCTAGCGGAAATAGCGGGAATTATCGGAGCTAAAAAGACTTCGGAAATAATCCCATTGTGCCACAATATCGTTCTATCTAGCGTCAAAGTAACAGCGCAACTGAATAAAGAAAAAGAAACGGTGGAAATACAAGCTCATGTACATTGCGAAGGAAAAACCGGCGTGGAAATGGAAGCGATGACAGCTGTCAGTGTAGCCGCACTAACCGTTTACGATATGTGCAAGGCGGTTAGCAAAGGCATCGTTATAACAAACATACATTTATTGAATAAAAAGGGGGGTAAAAGCGGGAATTATGGCACCGAAGATGAATTTCAACTGAGGGACTACAATAGAAGACCGACCACTGGTGTTTTTTCTCCATTAGTAGGGGTTGTGTAATTTACATCACATTTAAATCCTGGTTAACATTCTCTGATAGGTCTATATTTTACTTTTACTATAATTAATTGAGTATAAAATGCATAAATATTCGTCACATAGCTTGTTTTTCCACTACCACATTCAGCGAGATTCAATCACAGAACTAAAAACCAAGTTCTGTGGATAAAATGTATAGACAACCATCATTACACGCTAATATTCACTGTTCATCAGACTGTATACAAAGTCCAATGGCGTACCCAGGATAAAATCTAGAGGGGAGCAAAGCATGGTCGTTCAAGTTGTAACATTTTATCATGGAAAAGCTGAATGAAACCAAAATTTTAAGAAAACTTTGTATATTTATAGCAGTTGCCCCCCCTGCCCATCGCGGGGTACGCCTGTGTGTATACGTAGCCGAAGAGTCCTTTAGATATTTTTGAAAATAGTTTACAACGGATGCAAAATATTTATTCCGATTTAAACATAATATATTGGAAGTTACTAATTAAATAGCATACTGGGTGGTTCGAAATTGAAGTGTAAAAACAGTCTATCCAAGAGTCTATAAAAAAGTCAATCTGTTGGTAAACAAGCGTTCTTTGCACAAAACAGATAACCTACGTTTTTTATATTTTACATTTTATAATGAAACATCCTGTATACTTTATCGAAATAGGTTCCATATGGCCGATAGGTGGGAAGTGGCTTTTAAATAATCCTGTTTTTGCTTTTATTCTTATTCGAATAAGGTTTTTATTAAAAATATTCAACTTGCTCATTTGTAGATTGTAGATTTTTTTTTAAATTCGTTTTTGTTGATATTGTAGTGAATTTTTTTTTATAGAAATTTATTGTCTCGAATAAAATACCAAAGATGAAATTCCAATTGTTATCGGATAATGAAATTGTCTTAGTTATATTTGTAGGTTGTATTTCGAAGTACGGAGAGGTATCAAGACTTTCTTGCAAACTTCAACTTTCGTTGGAAACAAGCAAAATTCCCAAAAAAGAAAGTCTGATATTTTTTAAAATTTATACCAAAGTTGAAGTTTGTGACGTTAAATCAAAAAAGATTGTTAAAATAATACTAAATATTTTTTTAAAAATGTTTTATTACTTAAATATATTATTTTTATCTAAGTGATTTTTTTTTGTTGCGGGCGTACAAAGAGGCTGTCTTCCGGCATAAGGATTCTAAAAACAAAAAATAACTCAGTTACTTGCGTCTAGTGTCTCTACTAATGTAAGTGTGTATTTTGGGGTGACATTCACTGAGACCTAAAAGATCTATTGTGCCCTCTTAGTTCTACTTAGTTTCTGAGGAGAGTCTCAGAAAATAGTAGTTCCTTTAGTCCTATTTCCCGGAGGAATTTTAGGATGTCTGCAGGCTTCAACTTGGGCAAATGTTCCTTTTCTATCCAGTAATCTCCCAGGTGCTGTGCTCTAGGATTCTGGAGTGCTGTGCAGTTGGAAAGTATGTGGATGGAGGTTTCTTCTTCCATTCCACAAAATCTGCATTCTTCTTCCTCCACTATTTTGAGCTTTTACAGGTGCCCATTCAGGCGACAATGTTGTTGAAATTCTTAGCGCAGTTTTCCTTTGACTTATGCATTCATTTGATCTCAACAGGTTGTAGTTCCAGAAGAGTCTTTGATTGTATAAGCCCTACTCTTTCCAATGGTCAGATCTTCTCTTTTTTTTTCCTATTTCTTCAAATATTACATTGGGGCTGATTCCGCAAAAGGGTTCAGGCCCCCAGAAAGGTATTTCAGTCCCCCTCTTTGCTAGTTCATCTACTATTTCATTTCCTTCTATTCCAGTGTGTCCTGGAATCCATAGTAAGGTAGTCTATATTGTTCTCTAGTTCATTGAGTTTGTCTAGGCATTCCCACACCATTTTGGAACTGATTACACAAGAGCTCAGTGCTTTAATGGCTTCTTGACTATCAGACATTAATATAATCCTTTGTCTTCTGTATTCTTTATCAATATTGAACTGGGCGCACTTTCTCATGGCGTGGATTTCCGCTTGAAAGATACTTGGAATTTTTCCCAAGCTCTCAGAGTGTTTGGTTCCTGGTCCGAACACTCCTATCCCAGTTCCTTCTATTGCTTTTGAGCCGTCTGTGTACCATTGAATGGCATTAAGTCTGGTAATGGTATTTGGATTCCAAGTTTTTCCCAAGCTTTCAGAGTGTTTGGCTCTAGCCTCTACTAATACTAAGCATATGAAATTTCGACCAGTATGCGCGCAACTGCAATGAATCAACAACAAAAACTCGCCCTGGCTGAAGGGACTACAAAATATTGGATATTTTTGCAAGAAAGTTGAGGAAAAATAATGTTTCTAGATGGATTATTTCTGTTAAATTGAGTACAGTCATTGTGGACCATTCGTAGACTAAATCCCACTTCTGATATACAAGTTTTTTTTTTAAATCTATTTCCGTCGACCGTGTATCAACATATGCTATTAACGTTCTCAAAATTGGACAAAATCATACATTAATAATCTCTATTAATGCATGATTTACATTAATCAACGATTTCTTTGTAGGCAACCCAACACACATCTTGTACATTATATTTATATTGACAGTTACCTGTGGTGTAGGTAACCAAACATACATTTCATTGTCAAGGGACCATCCATAGAGTACGTCACACGAATTTTAGGACTTTTGAACCCCCCCCCCCGTCCTTGTCACATTTATATAACCCCCCTCCTGATGTCACGTCACATATTTTTTAAATAAATTTATGCATGTATTTAAAAATAATCGAGCGAAAACAGCTTTTTTCATTTTTCACTTATTTTTATTACATAATAATCTAATAATATGCTAAATTATTAATAAATATAGGTCAAGTTCGTAAATTCTCCAAGTTTTTAATTCACATACAAACTTTGCGTTTTAATATTTTAAATTTTAACATGTGACGTCACAAAACTATTGACCCCCCCCAGGCCCCTTGTCACACTTCGGTGATACCCTCCCTCCCCATTAACGTGTGACGTTTTTTTATTTTCATTTTTTAATATTGGTAAAGCGAATAGTACACGAGTATTAAAAGGGCAATTAACTGGCCCTCATTAAAACCCTGGAGTGCACACGTGGGCCTGAGAGGCCCAAGTGGAAATTTAAGTGAAGATAAAACAGAAAACTCTTCATCGAATTACATGAAATCCTGTGTAGCTTCCTGTAATAATAAAACTCATTCACTCATCCACAAAAAACGTTTATAAGTTGAATAACCCGAGAGTAGAGGGCGTAACGGGCCTAATAGGCCCCACGTGTTAAGTGAGAAGAGATTGTAATTTTTGCAGCAAAAGAAGGAAAAGTCGATATTTTTGTGAAAAATGCAGTAAGTGTGTTTGCTTAGAGCACGCACACACTTTTTGTCCACAGTGCGCCAGCAATATGATGGAAGATGAACAAGAAAGTGAATGAGACTTTAGTTGCTAGTCATAACATTTTACCTTACAATAATTGTTATTTGTTTGGTGTAATATTTTTTTTTTCTATTTTTATTTTCAATAAAAGTTCAGTATCAATACTTTCCAGTCTTTAAATTTGAATTTCAATGAGCCCCTGACGTATTTTTAGGACTTTCTGATACTTGGGCCTATTAGGCCCGACGTGTGCTTTGGTGAAATTTTTTTTCACGTGTGCACTGCTGGGTTAATACACTTGTTGGTTAAATAACTATTAAAACACCCCATATTATGTACTTACACGTTTGCATTATTGGCCATACCAGGTACAGGAATAGGAGCCAATTTTGTTTCTTCCGGAACTTTAACGGTCAACGTCGATTTCGGTCCGGTTTTCCAAATATTCGTTTCCTCATCAATCACCGACGCTTCCACTGACAATAAATATTGACCACCCCTAGGAAACGCCAATAAAAATTGCGCGGTGAAAAAATCTTTGTGCGGAGTTACAGTTTGAGTCAAAACGGACACTTGCTCCAGCAACTAAAAAATAATTACACGTACATACCGCCATCTAGCGACTACTAGAATTACTGTACCTTAGGATCGACGCTATCTTTATTTTTCGGATTCGTTTGTAACTGTGAAGTGACGTTAATAATAACTTCTTGTATTTTACGAAATAATCCGGGTTTCATGCCGTGTTGTATAACGCCCTCTACTTTGACAGCTAGCTGGGATCCGGCTTGTACACTTATAAATTCCCCCAATACTCTAGGTTGTGGAGAAATGGCTAGTTTCACGCTTGTCGATTGTAAGACTTGGAAAAAGTATCGAGGAATCGGTAAAGAAGCGTTGATAAGGATTTCTATTATTTTTTTGAGTACCTCGACTTGCTGTAAACGGAAATAAATACACTAGCTAAAAACACCCAGGAGGTAATACTCACATTATGCGTGATTGTCGAGTTACTTTCCTCGGTGATACTCTGGACGATTTTCAAAGCGTTTTCGCACGCTTTCACCAGTTGCTGCGATTCCAGTTTGGTGTGCTTGGAGCCAAATTCGATATATTCATCTTTTAGTTTTGTACCGCTGACGCATAAGCTTTCCACGCACTTTTCTAACAGCACGCACGTTTGTTGGAGGCTAAAATATACCCCCGAGCATTAATTTTAATTCAAAGTATGATCAATTACTTGGAGGAACTGGGATAGGGGCGTTCGGGCCAGGAACCAAACACTCTGAAAGCTTGGGAAAAACCAAAAGTATCTTTCAAGCGGAAATACACGCCATAAGAAAGTGCGTTCAGTTCAATATTGATAAAGGATGATAAAGACATAATGTCGGATAGTCAAGCAGCTATTAAATCACTGAGCTCTTGTGTAATCAGTTCTAAAATGGTGTGGGAATGCCTAGACAAACTCAATGAACTAGGCAAGAACAATATAGTCACCTTATTATGGATTCCAGGACACACTGGAATAGAAGGAAATGAAAGGAGATGAACTAGCAAAGAGGGGGACTGAAATACCTTTCTGGGGTCCTGAACCCCTTTGCAGAATCAGTCCCAATGTAATATTGGAAGAAATAGGTAAAGCCGAGAAATAGAGAAGATCTGACCATTGGAAAGATCTAGTAGGGCTTATACAATCAAAGACTCTTCTGGGTGACTACAACTACAATGCATAAGTCAAAGTAAAACTGCGCCAAGAGTTTTAACAGGGATCCTAACGGGA
>CAJUYH010011413.1:0-11074 GCA_910591685.1 Galerucella tenella
TTGTTAGTCTCACCAACAAAAATAATTCCATCTAAGAAAAAAAAAAAATTCACTTTCTGCAAAGGGAAAATTTCACGAAAATGTAATTTGGAAGATGTCAAATGTCTGAAGTCCTGGAGACAAATAAACAGTGTTAATGTGCACAGTGAGAAAAATTTTTAAAGTCATTCTCTGGTGGATACACCAGGGGGTAACTTATCAAGTTCTCAGCTAACCTGGCCCCTAGTAAATTGTTACTTATGAATATTGCTGGAATAAATTCTAATTTAACCTTGGCAGATAATTTATTGTTATTATATATAGATAAAACAGGAGTTGTCATTTGATATTATTGAAATTTCACTAGTTTTTGTAGTTTACACAACCACTTAGCAATATCGAGCAAAAGAAAGTACTTCCACGTGTTCCAGGAAAGTCATAAACGTAATACATTAAAATTATGCGGCTTTCCGTAACAATATAACTGTATCCGTGATTCAATGTTGAATTTCATGGAGTTTCTCGTATTTCTATATTTATTTATTTATTTATTTAACGGATTCACCAATTACAAGTAATTACAATAAGAATCTAATAATCTAAGCATACATTTCTAATTGAGTTCTCAAACATACTTAAAGAGTTAACAAATGGATCAATATTATATTTATTAAACCATCTCAAAACAGGTGAGTTGTAACCGTAATTTGTGTTATGATTTTTTATTGAAAATAATGGAGGGTTTCTAGTTCTATGAGAAGTAACAAGAAGGTTAATTTGATGCGAAAGATTCGGACAATCAGCTCCACCAGATAAGATTTTATAAACTAATATCAAATTAGAGTGAAAACGACGTGTTGTGATATCAGTTAGGTTTAGAGTGTTTAAAATATTAAATTGTAGATACGTACCCATTTTGAATGAAATATATTTGAGAAATCTGATTTCAACATTTTCAATTCTCACAATGTCACATTTATAATAAGGAGACCACACTACAGAGGCATACTCTAAGTGAGGACGTACCAGAGAACAGTACAATGTTTTGAGAGTATTACAAGAGAATTGTTTGCCATTCCTCATCAGAAACCCCAACATTCTACTACTATTTGCAGACACATTATTCATGTGACCTTTGAATGATAATTGCCGATCAATTGTAACCCCAAGGTCTTTTATTTCGTTGACATTATCAAGAACCATACCATTGATGTTATAACCATAGTTAAGAAGATGTTTTGATCTCGAAAAAGTGATAATATGGCATTTCTCTATATGGAGCTGTGAGTTGTTTGTTCTGGACTAATCAAATAATGTATCCAAGTCGTTCTGGAGGATTTGACTATCTAATATATCAGTAATAGGAAAAAATCATTTAAGATCATCAGCAAACATTAAAAATTCAGCATGTTGAAGATGGTCACCAATATCGTTCACAAACAGGTTGAATAATAATGGACCACAATGTGAGCCCTGTGGTACACCAAAGGCAACAGGAATTGTGTTTGAAATATAATTGTTTATTCTGACACATTGATAACGATGAGATAGAAAGCTTTCAATCCAATTCAAAATGTCAGCCCCAAATCCTAATGCTCTCAACTCTTCCAGAAGTATCGAATGGTTAACTCTATCAAATGCTTTGGAGAAATCCGTATAGACAGAATCTATCTGGATACCTTTCTCCAAAGCATCTAACAAATATTGTTTGTAGGAGAGTAAATTTGTGGAAGTTGATTTTCCCAAGCGGAAACCATGTTGTTCTTGAATAATTATATCAGACCATTACTCGTACGTTTGACATATTGTGAAGATGGAAAGCATGTAATAATAACCCTACTTAATTTATGACAATGAGACAAACAACAGCTAGAAAAATGTGTGCGTGGTCCTATCATTGTCACGTTTAGGCAGTATCGTCATTTCTGGTCTATTTTAGACACACAGAATTAGGTTTCTTTCCGACTCGATCTTTGAAAATCCAATCATGACGGAATGAATATGAATTACCGAAAACATTGAAAATAGGGAAACTTAAAAAAGTAAAAGTGGAATTTACTCATCCAAAACACTGTCTAAATGGGTAGAAGGATTCTACAATTTAATATTTTCAAATACCCTCAAGGTTGGTAAAAAATACTCTCTTTTTAAACGCTGCTTTGGGACTACTTACTTTGTAGATAGTTTTATACAGTTCCCGCTGCCAAACATTTCCTTTTAATTTCAGAAAAATACCTCTACTTTTATTTCCTTCTCTCTTCCCAATCCTGTAGCTTAATAGGATATCATTTTCATTGAGATTAAGCGACATATTTTTATTAAAATTATTTATTATGACTTGTCTTGTATCTTCTTTTGGGTTTTCTTTTAAATTAAAAACTCTCAGGTCAGAAGATCTAGTCGACTAATCCATTTGATCCATTTTCAACTCAATCTCTACATTTTCCTCACTGAGAGTAGTTATTTTATTTTGCAGATTATTTATTTTGTCTTCAAATTTATCATTTAATTTGTCAAAATCCTCCTTCAATTCCGCCACTGTAGTTTCAATATATTTCAGCTTGTTTTCGAACGTGTTTATTATCGCCTCGGTTACTTTTTTGGCAATTTGACTGATAAGAGTGATAAGCAATTCATTTTTAATAGCTTTGCTTACCGCTGATTCAATTTCTTCGCGGTTTTCTCTGGTTATTACCATTATTTTGTTATTATTTAACACTCTCGCGTATTGCAGACACTACCACGATCACTGTATCACTTATTTATTTTTTTAAATTGATGTAAAACCTTGTATTTTAACTTTATTGCGGGAGCCCAAATTTCGAACAACTATTCAGTATCGGCCATAGGCGTACGTATATAATAAAGTTAGTAAAGTGAAGTATAAAAAAGCAAATTTTTTAAGAATACTTCCGCCCCCAATTGTATTTAAATCACCCATACCATTTGTAGGGAATGAAATTCTCTACAAATTTGTTGGAAAACTTTTTCTCTACGTCAAACAGTTATTGAGAGGAAGGGTGCAGGCTGATGAGCTCTCAGTCATACGTAAATTAGCACGAGGTCAATCGTGAATCCCGGTTTTAGTTTTAGTATGTAATTATTAATTTAAATAAGTGAAATTTCAAGTTAAATCTCTGAATTGCAACCATTTTCTTTTCCAGTTCATACTAATTCTGTTATTTTCTTCCAGGTGAGTTGTTATTCTACACGTTTGACGAATAAAGATTGTGTAAGTATGATCGATAATGGATAATTAAATTTTTAGCTGTTTTATTAAAAAGCACTCAATAAAAACTACCATCCAAATTAAATTAACAATATTCTAAATAAAAAGGTAGTAAAACAGACTTTACATCAAGGATTTCCTTCTACTGGAAATAAAAATTATCAAATTAACTATTAAGCACACTTTGAACAGTAAAAAAGTATTATTACAGGACTCCTGTGATATTGTACTTATTAAAGCGCGTTAGCAATAGATATCGCAGAATTATAATTACTCCAAAGCTTTATAAGTAGTTGTTTCTTCTTAGTTGAACGGTCACTGTCTTTGAAATGGTTTCCCAAAACTTATGAAGCGTTGGAATGTATTATTATTCTGCGATATCCACACTTTAAACATTTCCTAATAGTTATGTAAATATCGTTAAAAGTCCGGATTAATGGACTGTCTGAATTGAAAAAGTCCATTATACCTTCACCCGTTTGATAAAGCTACTGTAATTGCGAAAAACACATAGGTTAAAAACATTCTGGACTGGAGAATATGCTCTCAATGTATGTCGTGGAATGTAGCCTTGCCACAGAAGTAGTTGTTTCTTAGTAAACGGTCTGTTATTTCATAAATATTTTCCAAAAACTTTGTGAGGCGTTATAATACCATTTAACTATCATATTAAAGAAGTAGACAAAATATCTTCCTGATAAAAACGTACGGAATTGGTAACATTAGACTCTTGCATATTGGTTCACGCACAGCGACCATGTTTTCTGCATACCACCGACAGGGCTTTATGACCAAACGTGTAACTTCCATCTCTCGAAATATAAGCAGAAACTTATCGTACATGAACTAGTTACCGGTGAAGGTTTCTTCAAATCTTCAAATCAACATTTATATCCAGAGGGTGAAAAACAAACCCTATTACTAAGACTTCGCTGTCCATTCGTCTGTCACCGTTTGAGTTAAAATGTTGAAATCTTCATAATAAAAGGTAGATCGCGAGTTCGAATCGCCGTGCGGCTTATTATTATTTATTTTTAAATTGGTTATACACTATGTATTGTATAGATAATTAATACAACTATAATTTCCAAGCGTATAAACTATAATAATTACAAACAATAAACTATTTCACTTAACTATCCATTAAATATTACACAACGATGAAATAGTAGTGAATCAATAATTTGTTTATTGTTGGTAAACAACAAAAACTATTAACTCCAAATGCTGTACAATAAAAATAAAATATCTTCAAATTGTCACAACTGTTATTATATTCATTACATTTCTAAACAAAAAAAGGAGAACTTTTATAAGAATTTATCCATTTATTCCGCTACTTCATTTCGCGTCTTCTAGAAAACCTGTTGAAGCTATTCTCATTTAATGATTCCATCGAAAAACAAAGAAACTAAAAAAAATTGTATATTTCATCATAGCATTTTTATTTATAGCTTTCTTCTTAAGCTCTCTGATTTTTTGTGACTTATAAATATTGTTTAAGATAAAAGCTTCGCTCAGAAACGTTTCACAGAAAAATACGCAGGGCAGGACCGTAATTTTGTATCACAAAATTCACTATTTTCACAAAAAACATAAAAAATGGTTACGTACAATTATATTTATTATTCACCGTAATTTTTTCTTTTACGGAGAAGCACCTACTGTGTCTTCAAAGACTGTAGCAATGTTTAATAATGCTTTTTATAGCTTTGTCCTTCCAATTGTGATCCAAGTCCCTTTCTTATCTTCATTTATAGTGTCTGGCTGTGCCAGTATACTTTTGTCAGATCTGGCAGTCATAAGGATCCACAAATCTTCTGCATTAGCTTATGCTTAGGCTACGGTCTAAGGTTGTCCAAGGTGCGAATTACCACAGCTTTGTACTTTATTGTAAGTTTAATTCCGCAGAAATATCTGTACTGCTTAATCTTCTCATACCATTTGACTACTAAATATCGTTAACAAAAAGTAAAAGCAATCAGGGGTATGACCAAATATAGCAAATTATTGTTTTGTTCTAGTATCCGTCTCAGTACGTCCCTGGTTATAGTTTTATTCATCACTCTTTCCTCAACTTCGGTGATTTTTCGTGACAGAAAAATATTGTTAACGATAAAGCTGCCTTTCAAAAATTCTTAGTAAACCCATTTACGATATAAATCATTTTTATTTGTTCGAGAAATAACTTAATTATCTAAATTTGGCACAACAGTAAAACCCTCTCACGCTTTCCATCCATTTCATATTTCTTCCCGGTGCGAAAACTATAGATATATGTAGAAAGTACGTCGCCGTTCAGAAAATGGATAACTATTAGCGGCAAAACTTTCTGATTGCTGTCCAAATGATAATAAAGGATTTTTTTTATATTCTGTAAGATAACTATCTTTCTTAATGAAGAGATCATTTATAATTAGCGCTCAATAGTTACCCGTACTGTCAAACATATTTTTATTGATATCAAACACAAATTTTGAATACTTTATGAAGATTCCGTTCAATTCCTCCAAATCTAATACAAGTAATTGCTGACGATATGGCAGGAATATTTAAAGTGCTATTCCAAAAGCTTCGAGTAGAAGGTAAATGAACGATCGACATGTACCGGGTGGTCCAATAAGCCGATGTCTCGGCTATATATCAGAAACTATTCATGTTATAACTTTAGGAAAAAAAATTACTTGGGAAAAGTGGACAAGAGAAATTGTTGGAAATTACTTTCAAGTTTCTAGGCTATCCGCGAGGGGGCGTAACCTGTGAAGAAAAATTTAGAAACCAGTTTTTTGTGACATATGCCCAATTATACCCAGTGAAAAATAGGTAAAATGAAAAAAGGACTAAATGTCGCACAAATTTGTTCAAGTACTTCTTATTCTATTTTTCCAAATAAAGGGTGGGGAAAGTGGTAAAGTGTCTGTGGATAAATACCTATAACTTTGGTTTGAATCAACCGATTCTAACGAAATTAGTGTCAATAGAAAGAGTGTAAATGAATTAATTACATCTACTATAAAACAATGGCATTTAGTTTTAAGAGAGTACTTTCGAATGAAAAATATTAAAATTTGTTTTCCTTAAGAATGTTTAATGGAAACACCTAATTATTGTAAATTATAATGGAACTGGATTGAATTCTCAACAAAACGGCGCAAACCGCATGTTGATAGCTTTTGTCGAACTCGAGATATAAATAAAAACGCATAAACATAAGTGAGTATAGTATTGACACCCTGTATTATAACTTAAAATTAAATATGGGAAAGAAAGATCATACAGATATCTTGGTCATTAAAACTTGATGTCCAATTAATTGTTCAAATTGTTTTTCATCGTTTTCCACACAAATGTGTAATCTAGCACGCTTTGACATATCTGTTGCTTAAATTTAAACTATTTATAGCGTTTTTAATGCGCTGTTGCATGTCGTCTCGCGTGGTTGGTGAGTTTGGTAAGCTAAATCCTTCAATCTTCCCCACAGATGAAAGTCCAGACATGTTAAGTCTGGAGATCTAGCTGGCCCTGAAAATATACTTACTCTTCCAATCCATCCATTTGGATAGCTTACATTCAAATAATATCGTCTGGAAAAGTGCGCAGGACACCCGCCATGCTGTAATATCATACCTCATGTTTGTAAAAGAATATCTCTCAATAAAACAGACAACCAATTATCCAGAAAATCCAAATATGTATCGTCATTTGAAGTTCCAAGATATATGAACCTGCGATCTTTCCGTCAACTATACCACATCAAACATTAGGACTCCATCTACCTTGAAGCTGCACTTCCTCTACCCAGTGCGGATTTTCTTCAAACCAATAATTATTATTATGCTTGCATGCACCCGCACTATTAAGCGTAGCCTCGCCTCCCACAATTTTTTTGACATGGGGTTGTTCTTCTAGCAGATTTAACAATTGCAGATTGAAGCAGCATTTAATTGGACATTAAGTCTTAATGATCGAAATTTATGTATGATCTTTCTTTTACATATTAAATTTTAAGTTATAATACAGAAAAAGTCAATATTATACTTACTTATGTTTATGCGTTTTTATTTATATCTTGACTTCGACAATAGCTATCAACATGCGGTTTGCGCCATTTTGTTGAAAATTTTATCCAGTTTCATTATAATTCACAATAATTAGGTGTTTTCATTAAACATTCTTAAGGAAAACAAATTTTTTTCATTCGAAAGTACCCTCCACCTGTAACAATTAAAACTAAATGCCATTGTTTTATAGTAGATGTTATTAATTCATCTACACTTTTTCCTACTGACACTAATCGGTTGATTCAAACCAAAGTTATAGGTATTTATTCACCAACACTTTCCCACTTTCCCCCACCCTTTATTTGGAAAAATAGAATAAAAAGTACTTGAACAAATTTGTGCGCAATTTAGGCCTTTTTTAGTTTACTTATTTAACAGTGGGTATAATTGGGCATATTTCACAAAAAACTGGTTTTTAAATTTTTCTTTACAGGTTACGCCCCCTAGCGGTTAACCTAGAAACTTGAAATTAATTTCTTTTGTCCACTTTTCCTAAGGAATTTTTCCTACTAACGTTATAACATGAATAGTTTCTGATATATAGCCGAGAGATCGGCTCATTGGAACACCCGGTACATGCATATATACATATTGCGAAAAGTCTATTCGCGACATACGATTTACATAAGTACGACAAGGAAAATATGAGAAAAACTACATGAAAGATAGAGAAGAATAATTGGGCGCAGTCAACAATGGTTGTGTGTTCAGTGTCCCCCCAATTCAACCGCTGTTGCCAAATGTACTTATCTGTAAAAGTTATTCCCAATTTTTGTCGGCAACAATGTTAAATACCAATAATTGTTAAATGGGAAGCAATGTACAGATTTCATTTATTGTAGATTGTAATTTTTCCAATTTTTTCTTGAACCATATTATTTTATTCTTATTAGTGTTGATCTCACTTATTTTAAAAGTCAATAAAATTATAAATCTCGATTTTCTCCCATTAAATGCTAGAAGTCATATGTAAAATAAATTATTTATACGTTAAAAAGTACCAAACATTGTAAACTGGCAACGGTGCTTTCATATCAGATTGAACTAAACACACCCCAATGCTGACTGCCCACAATTATTCTTCTCTCTCTTTCAAGTAGTTTTTCTCAGATTTTCCTTCTCGTACTTGTGTAAATCGTATGTCACGAAAAGACTTTTCGAAATCTGGATATCAATGCATATGAACATGTTTTTTTGCGTTTTCAACGCATTTAATGCATCTTAGGAGCTTAAAATTTAGAAGAACACGTTCCAAACAAGAATTAAGAGCCTCAAAATCAACAGTGTTAAACGAATATGGCCTTTTTAATATACTTATAGTATCAAATATTTTGAAAGATTTAGCTCCTTATAGGGCTTGCGTGCTATAATTCGAACAGAAAGATTGTCGCTTGTCGCTTACCGAATATGAAAATTTAATAAGTGAAAATAACGCTCCTGACAGTATTCTAATCTTGTGTTTCACAAAGTTATTTGTTGCTGCCACTTTCGAATTTTCAATTGAGTTAATTGTTTGTTTGGTTTGAAAGTCCCTTCATTGTTGAAGGAATCGAATTAGAAAAGCAGAAGAAAATCCTGATGCGAAACAACGATCAAGGTTAAATGAGTTTCTAATAAAAAGAACATTCATGGTGTTTGGTGAAATATTTTTTATAATAAAATAAAAAAACAGTGCATGCTGCGGAGACTTGAGAATGTAAAAAATTATAAAACTGTTTATCAATTACGTAGAAAAGGAATAATGGATATAGATAACATTAATAACAATTCCATGATTGTCCCTTTTCTTTAAGAATTTTCCATGTTTCTCCCGGTTTTCCGCATTTTTTTTTTATTCACTTCTCTTGCCTCCCATAAGAGTATGTCTCGTCTGGAATTTGACATTCTTTTTAGGTGTCCCCACCATCCAAATTGTTTTGTTTCAATATATTCCAGTGTCAATTTGAATTCAGATCCTTTCTCATTTTTGTATTTCTCTATTCTTCTGAAGACTTCAGCTATTTTTATATATTTCATTTCTGCTGATTGTATTTTGCTCTTCTGTCTGCCTTTCAGTATCCATGATTCACAACCAAACGTCAGAATTGGTCTATATAAGGTCTTTAATATATTTACTTTTGTGTTCATTGATTTTTTTTTGTTCCCAAAAGCCTGTTCATAATAAGTACAATTTTGCTGTTTTTTTTGCGCTCTCCCGTTCTCTTGTAGCTCTACACCTAGATATTTGAATCTTGTTACGTCTTCAATTATAACATCGTCTACTCCCATCTGTATGCTTTTGTGTTTGTTTTCTACTTCCATAACTTCCGTTTTGTGTTTATTTAATTTCATCCCATACTGTTCCAGTGCATTATTCCAAATCTCCAGGTTCTTTTGTAAATCTACTCCTTTTTCGGGAACAATGACTGTATCGACTTCAATTGCTCATTCTAATAAAGACTTTTAATACTCGTTTTCTTTACATTTTTGGATACTTTCCATGAAAATCAATGTTGTTAGACTCAAAAATGTGAAAACGAATCAAAAAAATATCTAGATTGAATTGAAAATATATATACAATAACTCGTTTGGAAACCAGAGACATCTGGAACAATAAAGTTATACACTTCAAAGTTAAGTTTTATCCTATTATGTCGTTCAAGTCCATATATCTATATATAAATTGCAGTTATGATTTTTCCGTTCTCCAAGAACACTTGTAAATCTGTTACATCCACATGGTGCAGTGATTATTAAAAGAAAATTTACGAGTAAAAAGGAAATACGATATTTTTATAGCACGTAGGGCAAGTAATTTCCCATTGATGTCCATTTTCAGATCATTAAGTCTTAAATACCACATATTTTCACGGAGATTTATACGATATACAGGTTCGGCAAATATTTATCTTGTAGAATCTTATACAGAAGCAGCATCGAGCACTATAAATTAAATCGTATATCCAAGAGAGAACATTTTTCCTTAAAGTCGCCGTCTTAGGAAATAACGAATTTACTCCTTTCATTTGCACCATACTGTATATAAAACATACAAAAAAATCTTACAGTTATTTACCAGAAACAGAATATAATTACTGTCATAAATATTTTGACCAGCCAAAAATTTTGGATTCAGAAATTCTTCAAATTCCAATAGAATTTCCTCATTTTATTTCCTACTATATTCTCTTCACAATAAGGGCCTTGTAATACATGCACAGACGTCCATGGAAGGGTGTATAGATTTGAATGTGTTTAAAAAATTCAAAATTCCCATTAGATGCTCAAATATGTTGTTGCTACTGTCTTAGTGAAGCTAGAAAAAATTTGTATCGGCACTATATCTTTAAGAAAGTCTTCTCAGAATCCTTTGTTTCTATTCTTGCCTTCTAGCATTTTCCCCTAGATTATTAAACAGTTATGAAAAGGTTTACGAACGATTTGTTATAGAGGAAGTCTAAATAACTTTCAATATTCGTGAAATTACTTTCCCGAGTCAAATTCAGATGGGGTGTTGAAAAAGATAAACAAACAAATTTTCTTTTTATGCAGCTTCAATTGAAATTTACGTAATTTTTATATACTTTATGATAAAGTTACTTACTTGTTATGCGGTAATTTCGCTTAATTAGATGGAGTAAAAAATTATGAAACTTCCTACTTTGGAGACGTACAAGAAGGTAAACATCTGTTCTGTCGATACTTATTTATAAATAAACAAAAAATTTAATACTATTGTTCTAGATATCTGACACTATAAAGTCATAACTATTTTTATATATTAGGGAGAATTGAAAAAAGGCCCATACAATATAATCCTGATGT
>CAJUYH010011414.1:0-11073 GCA_910591685.1 Galerucella tenella
AAAAAAAAAAAAAAAGCGGCGGTGAAGGGAGAGAGTGACCCGTTTTCCAAGTACTATATGTACTGCATTTATATATATGTATATATATATATATATACTTTCAGCGCGAGAGATTATGAGGTTCTCACAAAATGCGCGCGTACATAGATGTGAGAAGCAGCTAAATATTTACCCTCGAATATTTCCATTGATCCTCCCTGTTCTATTGATCGGTTTTTTTGATTGTTGACGAATTCAGTTAGGTTCTTACTTGTCTCACTGCTTTATATATATATATATATACATATATATATTCTTTCTTTAAATCCAATCCCATCTGTGGCATACCTAAATGTATATGTGTGATGTATATGTGATTGTTTGGCGGTGAAGAGGTCGAGAATCCGGTTCAGGAGATTGCTGAGATTCCAAAGGTGTCGGCGGTACGAGAAGTTTATTAATGGCCTGAGCTCACATAATTGGTCCGTTTGACATAATTAATGGGCCGTTAATCAGCGATGACGGGACTGGACGATGGATGGACGCGCGATGCGAATGAACACACACGTGTGTGTCTGGTATGTGTATATATATATATATATATATATATATGTGTGTATATATATACAGGTGCCCCATCACGACCTTTTCACCCGCATTCATTTCTTCATTTTTTATTTCTCACATTTTATTTTATTTTCATTCATCTATCCTTAATTCTTTTAGACCCACCATCAAGAATATTCCTTTACATTATTATTACGTTATTTTAATGTTCCTCAACTACATTGCTATTCTACTTTGATTCCTTCACCTGTTGCGTGGTGTTTGTGCCATGTGTATATTTGCGTGTTATTTGATATGAATATATAAATATACAATTTATATGATTGAATTGATATTCTCAATGATTTACATTATATTGTGATTTCTATCGCTCCAATATTTTTCAACGTAATGTCAACATTAAATGAATCCTGAAGTGTTGTATTGATTCTTTGCTATTCATACAAACCTATATATTGAAATATATTTATACATATATGTGTGAAGTCTGCGAACCAATAGGTATATATAGAATAATATGTCAAGGGGAAGGAAAAGTGGAACGACAATGTACTTCACCTGTTGCGTTTATTGTCACGCATTGAGCAATGGAGCCGATTTGCACGGTTAATGCCTCCTGCGACCAGCCAATTGAAAGTCCATAGAAAGTATATTCACTATATTGAATGCAAGGTGGTATTATAAGCACCAAACCATAGTCAGTGAGAATGAGAGAGAATACATAGCATCAGCATAGACATAAAGTGAGAAGAGAAAGAAAAAAAAAAAAAGACTTTTGCTTGCGCGCGTGACCCCCTGCTTTGAAAAAGCATCGTGTGTATGTACACCCAAGTCTTTTGATCGCAAATTCTATTGGATGTGCACACACCACAGAATAGAATAGTTTATATAGAGGAGGTGGGATCTATAGCACAAGACAGAGTGAATATAAAAAAAAGAGAGAAAAAAAAAATGTGAGGGGCGAGAGTGGATGCAATTGAAATAGATCGGAGAGACACGAACCCCAACCTCGGTCAAGACGATTGTATCATTTCGTGCTCGGATTCGCGCCTATAGCCGAAAAATTGACTCTATATAAATGGCCCACACATAATATATATAATGTGTACATTCATAATATGTGTTTGGAGAATCTTATTCAATGTGTGACGATCCAAGGGATAAATGAACACTAGAAGGAAGTCGTCATTTTTTTTTTCTCCTTTATTATTTTTTTTTTTATTTATCTACTGAATCAAACACAATGCCATTTTGAAATCCTTAAACGTGTGTATTACGCTTTTCTTTATGGATTTGAGTATATATATTCTATTATACATACTATACATACATGTATAGATGCATAGACTCTATTGCAATGTGAAAAAGAGGGTTTTGGATAAACTTTTATTGTTGTCACTCGATACATTGAATTAACTTGAAAATGAAGTCGTTATTTCCATTCAATGATATATTTTTGAAGAAAATACACAAATCTTTATGTCTGTTAATATATTATTTCCCATTATACATATACAATATATATTCTATTTTGAAAGCAATAAAATTTTTTAGGTCAATTCCCACACATGTTTTACACTTGACATGATAAAATAATTCGAATTTTCTATTACACTTTCATTATCCTCTTCTTCATCACTACATCCATATTAATTATACATTAAAAAACAATAATTTTACTATCCACCAAAACAAATCGATATTGTTTAAAGCAAAAATATACATATATTGTATATAGGAGTATTAATATCCATGTGCAAATAAATTCCCATAGGTATATTTTTCAGCTAATCCTCGATAAATATTTGCAGAGGTTGTAGGATTTGTACTTGCATTCATTACAAGTATCACTTTTGATCGCACGTCAACCAATTAAATATTTGCTTTAAACCCATAGAACCCATTTTCCCTTTTCCTCTTTTCTATACATACATATATACTTATCTTTATATAAAGTGCAGTAAACCAGAGTGTAGTAAGTACATAAAGTGATATAGGTACTCAGGAGGAGGACGATTTGCCAAACTTTTTATCCGTAACGATCAAGGACCAGTAAAAATAGACAAAAGAGTATACGTGTATTTTTTAAACTAATGTACATATATATATATATATATGTATATGGTTGTGAGATGAGTAGAGAGTGGCAGAACAAGAATGAAAAAAAAAAAATAATAATAGTAATATAAGAGGGGAAGCTAGAGGCGCAACGCTGTCTGGGTCGAACGCACGGCTTCGATGTAGGTTTCCAGGCCCCTTATAGATCTCGCAGGTATAACCCCGAAGAATCCGTCGGCATCAGCCCATAAGACGCCAGGTGCTGTTAAACCCTGAAGCGTATATATATATATATACATTCGAAAACGAATATAAATTACCCTTGGTGCAAACTGTAGTGCTCTTCTAAGAAGGCGACCGGGCGAAAATTTATGAGTGAATTAATCGTAATATCGACAGATCATGCCTGCCGGCGACATATTTTTTATTTTTTATTTTTTCGCTAGATCATTCAATATTATTTATCTTATACCTATATGTATATATACGTACATATCTTTATATATCTATTAGTAAATTCCAAACATCATGTGTATATTTAAATGTATGAAAGAATATTTTTCTTCTCGATGGAACTTTTGTGACGGCCGCAAAAACAAGTTTTGACCCATTCAATATTTAATTAAAATTTGCATTCTATTGTAAAAAAAAGTATTAAACTTGGGTATATATATATATATATATGTACGTATCATACCTGCAAAAAGTGATTTATATCTTTGGCAGGTGGATGAGGGTGAGGCTCACACCATGGTTTTCTCAATTTTCACAATGGTTGGTCTTTGTTGTCAAGGATTTTTGCGATTTGCTAGGCCACACTTTAACTCTTTAGAGACCATATACATATATATATATCTTAGTACATACATCTCTGTCTAATTTCCTATTTCTGTATTTTATTTTCTCTCAAAATCTGTTCGATTTTGCAATGCAAACACCAAACAGAAATCAATGCTGGAAGACTACGAGTGCTGCTATTTTTGCTTTGACCACACAAACGAACTTTTGCTACATATATATATATATATATATATATATTCATGTACATAACCATGTATACCACAGCATAATAAGCCTCATAGGAATATCTTGTGGCTATACGAAATGAGCTTAATAGGCTTTACACTCACTCGAATCGTGTATATAGTATATTCTATGAGAAAATCTCGTTACTTCATTCAGTAAATATGTATATATATATATATATATATATATCTGTAATTCTATAGTTATCCGGGTCTTTTGTTGATTTTAGAAAAGAATATAATACACATACCCTATATAAGTATATATATCCATGTATTTTTACATCAACAAACCTCGCCACAAAGAAAAAATAATCATACAGTTACGTATTTTTACCTGTCAATTATTATAATCCGCTCACAATCTTCGATTAACTATCGAGAAAAAAAAAAAAAATAAAATAATAATAATAATAATATAATAATCATTATGCAAATGCATCTTCGTATATAGTAATGTCATGGTCGTCATAATAAAGATGAAATTGTGGTGCGGCGGAGTATGAGAAAAAGCAAAAAGTATAAGAAAGACTTATTGGATGGGATTTGACGTGCGGTTCCATACCTATTCGAGATTTCGTGATGAGAGGGAAAAGTCGCCAACTGGAATATGAATAAAAGGTGTCGTACGGGAGTTAATGAGCCTAATCTTTACGTCTCTTAACGATGAAAGATTATAAAATAGAGAGATCCTGTCACGATGGGTGCATAAGGACATAAGACATAACTATAACTACCAGTGCCACCTGTATTATGGTGATTCAGGCTTTCAGTATATTTGCCCGCAGACGTATGTATATGTACATATATACATAGAGTGGCCGTATATACCCATGGCCATTGACGTGAAACCGGCTAATGAACAACAGAAAAATAAATATATATATATATTGCTAGAGCTTATGGGCACATACAAACACAATAGGATTCATGCGATAACGAACCTGTCGGTGAGCAAAAAATAAAAAAAATCCGTTGGACACTTCACACATCTGCAAAACCTGATAGATTTATTCCACCTCTAATTAGTTCGCTTATTTTTTTCGTCTATTTTACTCATTTTATTTTATGTACAGTAAACATTTTTTTTGCTTGCCTTTTTTATTTTTTTTTGCTTCTATTTTGTCTGAAAAAACGTGTGAAGGAATGCGCTCAACTTCCGCATGGATTTGTGGTTCCCATGAGCTTTTATTTTCCAGGAGCTCGTTTTTAAAAACGCGCGGCGGGTTTCGTTCCTCAAACAATTACTCTCACAACTGATATAGATCAGTCCTTTTTTCGAGATAAAGAGAAAAAAATAGATGTCCTTTAGAGATGGAGCGTGAAGGTGTGACAAGAATCGGTATATATATATATATATATATATATATATACAGGTCGGATGCAGATAGGTGTTTGTGCGTGTGTGATATATGAATGAAATTCCTGCAGCCGGCGAACCATTGAGAATTGTATGTGTGCGAGTGTCATTTTCCAACGACATGGAAAACGATAAACCACTCAAGGTGGCTGGCATTTTCTATATTTCGCTCAGATCGCGTATATCCACCTACTTCTCGCCCTTCAATCTTATTTTCTAATACCTCTATTGCACGCTTCGTTCAATCATTGCAACCATCACCCTCACACACTGCTCCGCCTACTCATATATATATATATATATATATATATATTATACAGACTTTGAGGACTTTTCCACGAAACGTTTGGACAATCTTTTCGCTTTTTACTTGTCATTTCGTATTTGTTTCATTCATCTTGTCTCTCATACAGAAAAATAACGTAAAAAATATCAACGATATAATTAATCATGGAATAATTGAATAAAAAAAAACTGATATTCAGTGTTTTTATACCACGGAAAATAGGAACAAAAAAATATATATATATATATAAAAAATAAAAGGAGAAAAAAAAGGAGGATGAAATATAGTGTGGCATTTATTTTTCCGAGTATTTTGCCGAATCGGAAGTGAGCCAGCATGTTCTACAATATATATATATATATGTATATAAATGTTCTCCACTCGCTACATGTATATATATATACTAGTATATCCATTCATGCTTTTTTTCTCTCTCTCTCTCTCGAAGACATTGGAATGTCGTAAATCCCTTGACGGTGCATTGGGTCGTGGTCAGATGCGAAGCTCAAAAGAAAGAAAATGGCGCAAGCAAGTGTGGGAGTATAGGTAGTATTATGAAAAAAGAGAAGATGCTGTGGTGAGGGAAGACCGGAATAGAATATACTCCCTAGTAAATCGCCATTGAGTAGCGTCTCTGTGTCTGTCGCAAACTCATCTACACAGCCACTCGCACATATATATATAAATATATAAATATATAGATAGAGCATTCCATTGGATCGTTGCAACGTGAGTGAGAAATGTGCGGCAGCACAGCCGAGAACGAACGATCTCGTTTACAATCTTAGAACTAGATCGGTTGCTCCGATATATAAGCATGTATATATGTATGTATGCGATGCAGTGAATACTACAAAGGGTGAACATAGTATCGTGCCTACTAAATTTAGATACCCTTCCACCCTCTCGCCGCCCAACCGCCCTTTTAAACAACAGAGTAGCTCTATATTCTGTACACCACTCGCGCGCGATCGTCGACGATGAAGAGGAAGAGGTACTATACAACGAAAAAGACCAGTATATATACGTGTATGTGTGTGTGTGTGTGTGTGGGTGGGTGGTTGGGTACAAGATGAGGGAAGAGAAAAGGAAAGGAGAGAGGAAAATAAAATGAAATGAAATGAAATAAAATAAAGGGAATGAACGCGCGCTATGAGAAAAAGCTTCTGGTGTACGCGCGGCGATGAGGACTCGGTGTCGAATTTCCAGGCGAGTCTTCATCGTCGTCTTTTTTTTCTCTCCGCCGATGTTGTTTTTTTTTTTTTTATTTTTTTATTATTCCCTTTCATTCTCCCTTTGCTCAAATTGCTGACGATGGCTGTCTTTTCAGGTTACGGATCCTTCAGTTATTCAATAGTTGGGGAAAAAAAAAAGAGGAATGAAAAAGAAAGAAAATAGAGATGGAAAAAGAGGAAAAAAAAAATGGAAAAAAGTAGAGAGAAGAATAAGAAAAGGGATAAAAATAAAAGGAGAGGATGCATCGAAACGAATACACACAACTCGTTAACGTTAGCATTGAACATTATCCCATGGAGTGACAAAATGTAAGAATTCATTTTTTTTTTCTTTTTAACTATATCAGATACTATTCCTGCGTGTGAATAAACGTATCTACTTTCACAGTTATTTAACTGTACTGCACAACGAGGCAATTATCCTCCATATCGAAATTAGATGGCGAAATTAATATAAAAAGAAGAAGAAAAATAGAACTTAAGACATTCCACCATTTTTATTCTATATGCAAGGCATATATCTCTCTCATTTATTTTTCTTTTTTTTTTATGCCACCTACGTCTCGTGTACTCACTTTGCTATATATATATATATATATATATACGTCGACATTTCTCTCCGGTAATGTCGGGTAAAATTTGCACGAGAGCAGCAGAGAAAGAGACGTACGTATAGCGCGTAGGAATGACTGACAGCTCAATGCATTGGGGAGCACTATATACTTCAACTTCGATATATATATATATATATATGTATATATATGTGCATGGTTGTACAGCCTCTCTCTTTACTTCTCTATCCACTTCCTTCCACTCACCCTCGTGCCATTGCCACGTGGATTCAACTATGAAACACATATATTATAATACACACTCATATATTTGTACAAATACTTTTTACGATCCAGATCGATGTAAAAAAAAAAATGTTTGAGTAGCATAGGATTGGATGTTACTAAAACTGTTAGAGGAAAAAAAAATATACACAAATGCCTACGTGAGCAATTCGCAGATGTTGAGAATGCTAATACACACACACAGACACACACACACACATGCATGTATACTTACTATGGGCGAGTCTTAACGCGCGTGAGTACAGGCCGGTGGGGTGAGTTGACGATAGCGATGTGATGGCGGCCACCGGAAATAGCCAGCACTATCGGCCGTCCTGCCGGAAGGACTGCCGTCACCGCAGAAAGAGTTCCAATCTTCCATTCAGCATCTCTTGTTCTCGTTCCCATATACCCTTCTTCCTCCACTTCTTCTTCTTCTTCTTCTTCTTCCTCCTCCTCCTCCTCTTTTCATTCTACAGTGCTGCGTCACCTCTTCGGATTCTTTTAATCGCGTATATGTATATGCAAACCATATATGATCTACACTCTCCCTACTAATACGTCGTCCTTTTCTTTTGCTCACGACTCTCTTCTTCCGCTGGTCACACGAGACACAACCAAGAAAATGATGAAGAAAAAAAATAACGAAAATATCTCACATTAAAGCATTGTCCATTTAAACGTAAAAAACAACAAAATGGAATATGTATTGCAAATTTTTTTCTATCACTATTGTCATATATCACATATTAATAATCAAAAAAAAAATATAATGGCAAGTAATTTCTAGTATTGAAGAAGATCTTCTGTTACTCGAGTAACATATGATATATAATAATTATATGCAATATAATTAAGAAAGATATCATTAATTTTTATCTTATACACACGTTTGCATAATTTTTTTTATATATTTATGTGGTATAAGCAGCCCCTTCATGTGTATCAACTTAACATAAATCGATATGGATTTGTTTATGTATGAGTATGTATATAATATATATAATCGGGAGACGTGATGATTATACATATATATGTGCGAGATGAAGCGAGTGCCATGGACGATACATCATTTTGTGTGTCAACGAGTATTCCCGGCACTTGTAATCTCGCATCCATCAAAGCCGCGCGTCGCCAATGTCGGGGATTCACTCACTCTCTCTCTCTCTCTCTCTCTCTCTCTGTACTCTTGATCGATGTGAGTTGCCGTCATCCTGGAAAGGCCACGACTAATACATATGTATTCATATAATTCGCCTACACTTGCGAATTAGTCGCACGAATTCGCAAGCCACTCATGATTAATACTCTTCGTCACCGCATTTTATTCATATACAAATAGACAGATCAAAAATAAAAATTTTATCTCACTTCATACAGTAGAATTTTTCATTGTTATGACACGAGAATATAAATTGTAAGCAAGAGAAAGATATTTTTGCGTTTGAAAAAATAAAATTTGTATGTGATACAAATTTCAGTTAATTTATTTTTAAAATATAAATAATTATCCCATTGTGATATTACTTGGTGAAGAAAAATCAATATTATTATTGGAAATATTATCGAGTACCGATCGCATTGAATAGAAAAACTTGTGTGTGCCATTAATTTTGTGAAAAGGAAAATGTGTCGCTTGACAATTATATACAACATGGGCCTGTTAATTTTATGGTAAAATCCCAGTCACCGGTAGTGACATATAGTCTAGACACAAACGGCAGGGTGATGACTATGACGCCAAAACTTCTTTGTATATTGCATGCACATACCCTTTGATGGTTATATATCCGTCCTAGTGTCGGATTAACACGCCAAAGCCTTCAACTACTTAGTGCAACTTTCGTGTATACCATTTTCAACGTTAGATATTTATTATTACTATACCCACAATGTTGAAATACTTGGCTGTAAATATATACATATAACTAAGAACATAATTTATAATTTTACGACTTTCGGGTATACTGTTATAACATATATGTACCCTTTGGACGATTTATTACCATCGGTATAGTTAATTATCGACTACTGACACAAAATTACGGAAATCCCCATTTCAAAATGAGATATATTCATTAATTGTACTATAAATGGGGAAATATCTTATTCTCTTTTAGGGGCATACAAAGTTAATATAAATTAATATATGTATGCGTATTTAGGTTTTTTTTTATTTGTTTATGTAAACTTTGTCTTTTGATGACGTCGCTGCTACTCGTTTGACCCTGAGTTACATTTTGCCGTATCAAAGTATACACACACACATATATATATATATATATTTGCACCACACTCATTGCATAACCGTTGTAGATGTGTTGCTTGACCATATATATATATATTTTGGTGAAACGACGAGACAAGAAAGACTTCATGAAAATTTCAAGCGTCGTGATTGCGCCGCGGTCGTTGGTTGAATGGAATACGAGAGAGATCTCTTTTACTTTTTTATTATAATTTTTTTTTTTTTCGTCTCGTTCTCCATCTCTCTTCCTCACGTTGTTTGGTTCTGTCTCACCCTATATCCTCAGCCTCGTCAGCGCTATAAATTTTTTCCTCCATATCTTGTACTTCTTTTCATTTTTTATTTACAAATTCTTTTTAGTTCATTTTTCTCTACTCTCATTTTCCTCATGCACCGTATGGTGATATCCTTGAAAATAGGCCGAGGTTACACTCAACCACACAATAACTTCAATGTATCCAAGGTTAATTGGGGGAAAAAAGAAAAAGATAATATAAAATTGTTTGTTTATTGGTTAATTTTTTTATATGCCATATTTCAAATATTATAAATGTATCAATAATTTTTATATATTTATTGAATTATTGCAAAGTACTGAAATGTTTTTTTGTTTATCGTGCGAGATATGTCAGTATATTTTATATATTTGCCACAGGATTGTACTAATACATACACACACATACGCACACATAAATTTTACACTATATTCCCCATGGAGGTTCCCCTCACGGGGGTTATAAAACGGCAATTTAATTCATACACTTGATAAACGCTGGGCGCGCGCGAGTGAGCTCCGAAGTCAACCGTACAATATATATATATACCTATATACCTATACATATAATATAGAGTATACGACAAAGGTATAAGTGAAGGGCTTACTTCGCAAATCATCGTACTTCCCATAACAATTTATATTCTCCATACAATACTTCATTAATAGGTAATCATTGGATTAACGACCAAATAAATTGTATATTTCAATTTGCAGTAATCGCGATAAATTCTTGTCATTGTATAAACAATAAATTAATTATAAATACCTGTCAATTATATTGACATGTTATATTTTATAATATATGTAAAAATACGTCATTTGTTTATATTTTATATGTGCAATTATAATAATTATTAAAGTTTTATGTTTAAATATTATATTTTCTTTGTGCGCGATATATTCGAGGACAAAGAAATAACATTTTTATATATATGTATATATTGGGGCATAAACACAAATGCATATAGATATTATATATCTATATATAGGTTGAGAACCGGTGGACTCGTCCGGCTGGCCCACGTCAGGGGTTGAAAGTGCGAAGGGGGTTTTTTTTTTTTTTTCACAAAGGGGAACGCGCGCGGACTAGTAGCGCATTCATCGGGATGCAGATGGCTTCTCTACAACCCTCGCGCAATATATACTCGCTCGTTTTTCTCCTTCATCCTCATGTGTATATATATATATATATATATATATAT
>CAJUYH010011415.1:0-11072 GCA_910591685.1 Galerucella tenella
TTTTTTTTTTTTTTTTTTTTTCGTTTAGCTTCGTATTACGCATTGTATTGTTGTGAAGGAAATCACGTCAGCCGCGCGCCGGAAGTGTTGTATATATCTGTACAGATCGTATTGCAATGCCAAGTTACGAATGAAATTTGAACTTGAATTGTCTGTTTGTCTTCCCCCCCCCCCCCTTCCTCTCCTCTATAAAATATCTGAAATACATAAACGAATAGAAGACACAAAAAAGAAAAGTAACGATACACGTATGTCATATTGGAGTCGCATCATCAGTTGAATTGTTTAAAAAAAATATAAAAGAATAACAAAAACAAATAATAGCCCTGACAGAAAACATCCTTCAATGGTAAATATTACCAATGTCAACAATAAAAAATGTTAAATATATGATACTTGGATTATGGTGAGAGAGAAAACATTGCAGACGTTCATGCATCAGAATCTATTTTTATCTGCCACTGGAAAACGTGGAATTTATCGATATAGCGGCGGCTTATCGTATAATAAATATACTATCTCATATCTGTGTGTACAACGATAATATAAGAAGTATATAAACACAAATACACACACACAATCGCTATTGGTATGATTCTACATGTCGCTTTCATATGTCATATATATAAATAAAAATAAATGTCATAATGCTATGAAATACTCGGAATAGAATTTTTATTTCACTGCCATTAAACTGCTTTGTACGCGCACACGAAATATTTTTTTCTTTCAATTCTATATCATTTACTTCTCAATATTAATACATATACACTACTTCAATTTTTTATGTATGTCCCTTTTCGGTATTTCTATATTTGACTTTACATTTTCCATTTTTACCTCTCTTATATATCTCTACCTCAAATTTATTGATACACATTTATATATTTTTTTCAAACGTTTGCGTCTATTTTATTATTTTTTTTTTATTCACTTTATATAAATTAAAAATTGCAAATTCAAATACTTGTAATAATGAATTAGTTCAATTGGATTTACATTCAATTTCAATGAAATAAAAGCAAATTATATAATGAATTTATAAAAAGAAAAAAAAAACACATTGGTAAATAATACAATTTAAATTATTTTCATTGATGTTAAAATGATATTGGAAATATTTTCAAGTTGATGTATACATCATACATTTGCAAATATCAAGGATTAATTTTATATATGTATATATATATATTCTATTTGACATTGAATGAATATAATTGAGAATGAACGAAGGAGGTAGAATAAAAATATGTAGAAGAGATGCGATAGTAGAAGGCATTATAATGTCTGATTTGTCATGTTTCGCGGCCACCTCCGGGGTCTATTCATTTAATTTCGCTTTAAGCGCAAAATCATAATTGATAATTATTACTAATATATTTTATTCGGAGAATAAATTCTGAAATTAGATAGTAAAGAATTGGCGTTGAGTTCTCAATATCAGTGTATACACGTACATAAATATAAATTAATATATTAATATATTAATATACATATATATATATATATATATAGAAGAAGAATGTCGGCTCTCCTTTCACTGCTCAATCTCAGGAAATAAATAATTCAATTCCAACATCACGTTTATCCCTCCACAATAATTAAACGTATCATTATTTTTCCTTTACTCTTTTTCTGCTGTAAAAAAAAAATATATAATCAACTTTAAAAATTGATTTACTAATGCAAAATATTCGTATAGCTATTGATAATATTATTGGTATTATGTAATAATATATTTAGTCATGGTAAAGCCTCACTGTGCAGACGCGATTTATTAAATACTGAAAATGCATTATCCGCAACTTACTTTATTCTCATAAATAATTTAAACGTGGGTTAAAGTGAAAAAATCGATGTTAACCGGCTCATCGATCAAAGTTCCGAGCGTAGTATTAAAAAATGTGAGAAAAAATAATGAGGAAGTGAGAGAGAGAGAGAGAGAGAGAGAGAGAGTAACCGAGAGGTTGGAAGGTAGATGGTAGTGAGGGATAGCAGAAAAAAATTATATTTATTAACATTATTATCTTTGGATGTGTCTGCAATGAAATGGACATTTATATTTTGTCATTATTATATTTTTATTTATTTACTCAATATTTTCGTCGTGTCGATAATGTTGAATATTCTCTCTGTTTATATAATGTCATTTAGGCACAAAAAGGTTTTGAGTTTATCCAAACAAAAATGAAGAAGGAAATGAAAAAATATCGTTGGGTTACAGCGAAAATTGATCAAGTTTTGAGATCATACGACGAAATCACTGATAAAAGTAATCAGCATTGCCAGGAAAAATGACCAATTCAACTTGGTCATCTTTCGTTGTTATCACATTTTATACATTTATACATATACACTATACATTTAGTGTAAACACTGTGTTTGCATTCAAGAAAAATCTCATTTTTACATAAAACCTCTAAACTTTAAACGTAATTTATGGGAAATCAAGTTTTTGGATTTGTTCAGTTTTTCACAGTAAGCCAACGATATGTAGGTACATACACGTATGTTCAGAATAATGAAATTTATTTTTAACGAATGACAGAAAGAAAGAGTTGTCGTGAAAACATGACACAATTTTTATATTCATTAACAGTTCAATGTCCCGTGAAAGTGCGTTGTGAGTTTCTAAAACTTTACATTCTACTGTACTACAATGTCTGCCTTTCAAAAACGTGAAAGAAGACGAAGACGAAGAAGAAGAAGAGAAAAAAAAAAAACGAATTTGTCGCGACTGCAATTCTAAAACAAATGGCACACATGTGAGTGGTAAAAGTTGTTCAGCAACGAAAATTCCATAAAAAAAAGTATAACATAAATTCAATAGTAAATAGTAATACACATATACTTGCACAAATATATATAAATATTTATATATATATATATATATATATCGATGATAAAATTATTTTTACGAAGGGAAAAGAACAAGCAGAGACGACCGAAGATCATTAGATTATTCAATAACAGAGTGAAAGTGGCAATAGGATAAGTGAGTTATAGCGAAAGAGGAGACAGTGATTGCAAGCGATAAAATATTCTATTCGATGAGTATATTATCATCGATAAAAAATTTTTTCTCTTCTCATACATAATCAGCCGAGGATATTTCACAAGTTGCTTGATAGGTCATTTCATTTTTCTCTCTCTGTCTTTTCGCCATATAGACATAAATAAACAAATACAAATTACCCATAAAATATTTTCACAAGCACTCCAAGTTAGCAATCAATCATTGCAATAATGAATATTTTTTCAAGTTCTACCAGCAATATATTCCTATCTATACAACCAACATTGAATTGAGTCTTAAATGTCAAATGACACTATTTATATGGCTCTTAGATTCGTAAGAAAAATAAATACAAAAAAAAAAAACAAACAGGGAATAACTTTGCAATGACATAACATCATAATTCAAAATTCTTCCTATCACCAATCAATCACTCACTATTTTCCCCATTAAAATTCCGCAAGTAACTATAAAAATCGACAAATATCATTAAATTGTGACCTCTAAAATGACCTAAATGGCATCAGGGTTAAAAATATTTATTCGCGCCATAAATGTTTCCTCAACTAATCAAAACATCATTGAGTAATACAAGTGGGTGGGAAAAAGAATTAAAATACGAAATATCATAGAGAATAAAACTATATATATATATATATATATATATATATATATACATATTGCCAGGCAAATGAAGGCACTAGAGGTCGCTAGAAAGTCTTCATATCTATATATTATGGTAGAAGGAAGAGAGTCGACGAGTACATTCCAATGTGCGCGCTACTGACAATTTAGCATTCTACATCGGGCGTTGAGGGAGCAACGACGACAGCGACGACGAAGAGAAAAAAAAAAAAGAAGAAAGGGAGTATTATATGAAAGAAGAAGAGCATGGTGGGATTTTATGCATGTGTGGGCGAGCAAGTCGTGCACTAAATAAGACACATAAGCCGCCATCAAATGTTTATTAGTCCGGAGGGCGTGTCATACTGTCAAAGGTCACGTTTAACTCTGGGCCCACATTTTGTAATTGTATACACTATTTTTTGATAAGTAATGCGTGATATTTTTGTGAATTGATATCTATTTCTCAACACTATTCAATAATAATAACTCAAAGGAAACAGAAAGAATAGAGAAAAAGAGAAAATCAATGAAATATATTTCTATAGTTATTGAGAATTTTTTTTTTTCTATATTATAAATGTAATGAGTGTAATGTCTGGAGCAACCAACTGAAGCCTGAGCAATAAATTGAATTAATCCGACAGGAATTAAAAAGTACAACAGCGATGAAGAGAGAAAGAGAGAAAAAATAAAAAAATATGATAACGTTAAAATAATTTTATCAAATAAAATTTTTCTACATAATTCAATACGTTATTTTACAAAATAAGGGGTAGCAAGACAACAAATAAACAAGAAAAAAATAAATAATGCGTAAAGCAACAAATGAAAATATTTATAATCGTAAAATAAAATGAAAGAAGATGAAATGATGCCTTAAAATGACCTGAAGCAAGCGGAAGAGGAGAGATGAATTTATGAGGGTGCGACAGCGCTTCCTGTTTAAAATCCTCTCACAAAATTATTGTATTGAATATAAATGCGCCATGTGATGCCCAAATGGCACCAATTGAGAATAGTAATCGTTGTGATTTACAAGCAGTAAGCAAATAATTCGTAAACCTACGTCAATTTATTGGAGCTTGTGCTCATCATGAAAATCTACAGCAATTGACAACTTATTACCAAAAATGTTATTATTTTTTTTTCGTCCTCTTTCATCATTTCTTTATCTTTTATTCTTAATTTTTTTTTTTTTTTTTTTTTTCCTTTCTTTCTCTCTATTCTGTCGTGCTCTATTCACTGTCTCCTTCACAGCGTCCAAGCAACACTGCAAAGGCGTAGAGAGAGAGAAGCCATGGAGCCCTCACGAGCGGTCCAGCAACTCTCCATCAAACGCACACACACACACACACATGTTTTCATGAATTTTATTGTGCTCAGTGTATTTATGAGATATAAACGCACACGTGTCTATACAACAGTGATTCTGGAATGAAAAATAACGAGCAAACCCAACATACATACACCCAACTGTAAACACGAAAAGAAAGAAAAAGAAAAAAGAAAACAGAAGAGAGAATTGAAAGAATGAAAAGACGACAGCCAAAAATTCCATAAGCATCGTTGTAACGACATGAGATTTTATTCGGGATATTTTGGAGACCAAGCAGGTCATTGTGAAAAAAAAAAAACGAAAATGTTTAGGTTAAAGAGAAAACAAATATAGAACAAAAAATATTTTGGAGCGATGTTTGGAAGGCCGTCAAGTTTGTATGTGGGATATACACACAACTATTATATATTTTATGTGTCTCTATATGTGTGTGTATTGTGAGAGAAATTAAAATTTATGGTTACAGTTGGTTAGAGAGTCTTGGCTTCCTGACGCGATCCGGTTCGATCCCGGAATTTGAATTAGTCCGTTGGGATACGTTCAATATTTTGCGACGCCGGTGATACACCACCCGGACGCTAAATCTTACAATTTTCAAAACAGCTCCAATAAAATTATTACACAACAATAAATAATATACATGACTTATTTAAATTAATTAACATAACTTTCATACACGTATTGTGAATTGATAATTGGATATATCTATCATTGTTGACATTGATAATTTTATAGGAAATAAAATATCAATTGGTATACATGGTATAATGGAAATGTGTGTTATTATAATAAAACAATTCATTTATATTTACGTGTACACTATTCTATAAATTTATTTGTAGGATATTATTGTTTTGTTTGTATGTATGTCTCTTTTTTTTTTTTTTTTTCTCTTTCCCTGCAGTTTGTCTCACATCACAATAAATGTACAGTTTATTATTCCCACGTGTGTACAATTGCAATTGAGAATTGTCGATGAAATGGCGATGATTTATAAATAATTCTATCATCAATAACACTCTTTAAAAATATTATTTTTTAAATTGTAAATTTATGTGCGAATATTATTATTGATTAACAGTGCAAAAATAGAGGGCAAGTGACACAAAATTTACGTAAAATTAATACCAACCTTCCTCCTATTATATGCCGAGTTTTATTCCAAAAATGTGTGAAAAAAAAAAAAAGGAGAAAAAAAATAACAGATGGGTTAACTCTTCGAATAGAACACTACTATTTCAATAATTTGACCAACTGTTGCACTCACAATATACACAAAACAATATTAAACAATTTTATGAATTGAACACGTTATTTTTCAATGAAATATTACGTATAAAATAATGAAGCGATGATTGTCGAATACTTTTAAGTATTTACTTGTTGTTGGCCATGCGTAAGTTTTCACGTTACTGCGCTCACGAGCGACTAAAGATCTCCAAGGGGGGGCCCGCACAACTTAGCGGCATCAGCCAGTCGGGACCGCTCTCTCGTTTCATTCCATTCGCCATCATTCGCTACCAATACGTATCTTTATGGCCCCCATTTATTCTTGGCCGTTAACAGTGTCCTCTCGCGGTTGATATTGTAAATTGAATGTATATTTTAAATGTAGATATCAGTGCCATCTGCAAATAATCTCTTATATTGCCAACACAAAAAGTATATTTTATTGTGTATTTGATGTGCGCATGCGTTCAATACGGTACAAACAGAAAGAAAAAAAACAATAAACGCGGGAAATATGTATCATTACACAAACACGTGGATGTGATTTTGTATTTGAAAAAATGCGCGCGTAATATTTAAAATTAATCTATGTGATTATTTGAATTTGTTGATTTTTGTAGTAACAAAATATACGTAAATACAGAGACAATTACTGTTTATCATTTTATTTAATTGTTCGATTATTTATTAGATTGAATTAAGAGCATTGTAGCAATAACAGATTTCAATATGGATGGTGTTATGGAATAATTTTTTTTTGGTCGAATTGTCGTATTCTGTGTATTTCCCCCCATGTACTATTCCACATTAACCTAAAATAATTGAATGCCAACCAGAACCGTAGCACAATCCAGTAATGATTTTGTTACACCACAAGCTCAACTCAAATACAATTGTGTTAATTATTGCATTACACCATTTTCATGATATAGATATAATAATATTGCTTATTTAGACATTGCGAATATTTTCAAATATGTAAATACAAAGAAGAACTATAAAATATTGTGGTGTCAATGTCTCTACGCCATTGCTTTTATATGTATTGAGATTATTCTGAAATTCGTCATTGATGTCCGAGCCATTACCATAATCACATTTGAATTCGTCTTGATCCTTGCAAGTATTATTTTGACACAAATTTAATGATTCATCGCTGTTGTCCCAACAATGTCGAAAACCATCGCATGTAAATTTTATTGATAAACAGCCACCATAATCACATCTGAATTTATCTTCTCCATTGCAACTAGTGTTTGAACATAACTCCAATGTTTCATCACTTTCATCTGGACAATCAATTTCGATATTGCAAATAAATTCGATATCAATGCAACCACCATAATGACATTGAAATTGAGTTTCTTCATCACAGATAGTGTTATTACACAATTTTTCTGTTTCATCGCTGTGATCTCGGCAGTCAAATTCACCATCGCATATATCATTGATATCTATGCAACCACCATAATCACATTGGAATTGGACTTTTTCATTGCAAGTATTGTTTAGACATGCCTTCAATGATTCATCGCTATTATCCAAGCAATCGTCAATGGCATCACATTTATCTTTTAATTTTATGCATTCGCCATTATCACATACAAATTCATTCAATCTACAATGATTTTTTTTTAATTTTTATTATTTGACATCATTAATTTTTTGATAATTAAATGTAATACATTTTTTTTTTTTAGATAAAAACATTGTTTTACCCGCAGGTTGTTGAATATGCAGGAGTAAAGTCAACATGTCCAGTAATGACTGAGTAGCAAAAATTTTTTTGTTTTCGTTTTTATCAACGTCTTTACATATATTTATGTACACAAAGAGAATTTCACACTAAATATTATTCTGTGTATCATAGTTAGCCTAAAACATATCAAAATTCCATGAAATATTAAATATTTTTAGGCGAATTTTCACAGTGGACTGCTCTAAAATATTATGCAAATTGACAATATGATCTACTCAACTGCGTAATAATCATATAGATTTTACAATATAAAACGTTGAATATTTTTTACTATACTTTACATGGTAAAATTATGCTTTACCATACACTATATACAAAAATGGAATTAAATAATGTTAACTAATGCCAACGGTAAAATTTCATCAAAATATTTAGTATAAAACTCCTCTCCGTGTATATATTAATAGAACAAAACAGGCAATAATATGATTTTAGAATAATGAAATGTATAAATACAGCTAGATGTTGCCAAAATTATGTTTTATAAATAATGCAACAATTCTATGCTGAAACTTACCAATAATTATAACAAGAAAGTTTTGATCAATTAAAGTTGTCATTGTTGAAAATAATAATGGAGGACTTGTGTAGAGAATATCATCATCAGCAGTACAATACTTCAAAGACTGTAATATACTGTTTGTGCGTCAACAGACGGTAATATTTGTAATCTATTATTTAGTGAGATACCCTCACCTATAGTTTCATATATGCTATAATAATTTTGACATGTCACCGCAAAACACTATTCGGTTGAACTTATATTAATTGTAACGAAGCAACATGAAACGTAAAATAGTCAATTTTATAATCGATGGAAATCAATTGAATAACTTTAAATCTCACTGTATCTAAAGAGTTTGAACTAATTTTATTTTTATAACTCGTGTTCGTCTTTTTTAAAAATATGAGCTTAAAAGTTGTCTTCATTGTACAAGTTTTAATTGAACGTTGAAATAATAAAAGCAATTATATTGTCGGCGTTTTATCAGTACATTAGTAGCTTTCGATTATATCTGGTGAATGTTGGCATTGACATAGATATTACAAAGTTATATAAAGATAACAGTTGACACACAATTCTGAACAAAAATAGAATAGATGACAAAAAAAAGCGATTTCAATTGAAATAGTTGGTTGAATACGTCAAACAAATTAAAAACTTATTTAGGTCAGATCTATTCATATCCTGTCAAATAGTGTTTCAATAGAAATAAACATTCAAATAACTCACATAATAATCTATATAATAGAAAATTATTTATTTAGCGATATAGAACCATTTTCATTATCCGCACGTATAATAATTTGTATCGAATATATTTGATTGAATGTCGGTGATCAGATAGACAACTCCAATTTTAATGCTGTGAGTCATTGAAACAAAAATGTAACATATGATTAATATGTTACAACATTGAATTTTATATTACTGTATTTATTATGGAGTTGTATATTTCGATGAGAATAATATTTTATTATTACAAATTGAAATTTTGTACTTGAGTACATTTTCAATATTCATTTGTTGCTCCATCCATTATTATCACTACGATTGACCTCTCCATCATTCTCAATTGGAACACAAGTTTTCATCACTATTATCCCAGCAATTCGATTTACCATCACATCTATATTTATTATCTAAACAACCGCCATAGCTGCATTTGAATTCGGCTGATTCAGAACAACTGAAGGTTGAACATGATTTCCGTTTTTCATCACTCCTATCCCAGCAATCAACGATGCCATTACATTCGGCTTCAAGTGGCAAACAACCACCATAAGCACATTTAAAACCAAATTCATTTTCTCCTGTGCATGTATAGTTCAAACATAATTTTCGCGTTTCATCGCTACCATCCCAACAATCTTTCACGCCATCACATTTCTTTTCCATTGGCAAACAACCACCATATTTACATTGGAATTTTTTCACGTTTGAGCGACAAACATGTTTTGAACATTCTGCTTTTGATTCATCACTTCGATCATCACAATCGATTGTCCCATCACAAACATGTTGTTTATTTATACACTTGTCAAAATCACATTGGAATGTATTACTTGGACAAGTACTGTTTAAACATAATTTCTCATCACTCTTATCCCAACAATCGAAGATTTCATCGCATTTATACTTTTTATCTAAGCAACCACCATAATCACATTTAAATTTAGTTTTGTTGTTGCAAACAGAATCAAAACATGATTTTAGCGTTTCATCACTTCCATCCCAGCAATTGAATTCGCCATTGCATTTCAGATTGGTATCCACGCAACCACCGTAACGACATTTGAATTCTTTTTTTTTATCACAAATAATGCCTGCACATAATTTAGACGTTTCATCACTTCCATCCCAGCAATCAGATTTACCATTGCATATATATTCGACATTTATACAACCGCCATAATCACATTTAAATTCAGTTTTGTTGTTGCATATAAAATTAGAACATGATTTTAATGTTTCGTCACTTTTGTCCCAACAATCAAATTTGCCATTGCATTTATAATAGATATTTACGCAACCACCATAATCACATTTAAATTCTTTTTTTTTATCACAAATAATGCCTGAACATAATTCAGACGTTTCATCACTCTTATCCCAGCAGTTGAATTTTCCATCGCATATGTACTCGACATTCAGACAACCGCCATAATCACATGTAAATTTATTTTTGTTAGTGCAATTGAACTTGGAACATAGTTGTTCATTTTCGTCGCTCAAGTCCCAGCAGTCAACTGCGCTGTCACACTCGGATACTACTGATATGCAAGCGCCATAATTACATTGAAATTTCAATCCATGTTCTTCTGGGCATGTATAATTCCAACATGATGCCTCCGTTTCATCACTGCTATCCAAGCAATGTTTCATGCCATCACATTTATATTGATCTAACAGACAATCACCATTGTCACATTGAAATCGATCAGGTCTACAATGAAGATCATTTTAACTTACAATTTGTTACAGTGTTCGTGAAAAATCTATTGAAATTTTGTTTTATGAACAATTTCGGCTTACCCGCAATGTGATATGTTCTGAGAATCTACAACTTTAATAAGAACTGAATGAAAAAAAAAAAAAAAAA
>CAJUYH010011416.1:0-11071 GCA_910591685.1 Galerucella tenella
GTAATTCCATCTAGTCCTGGTGATTTTTTAGGCTTGAGGGTTTTGATAAATGATTTTAACTAGTCGCGGTCGGTTGGAATATTAAAAAATGTATTGGGCATATACGACGTCTATTGTGGTGATAATTTGGGGCAGGCAATATTTTGTCTGCTAGATTTTTCCCGACGTTTGTAAAGGTGTTGTTGAACTCATTAGCAATGTCTTTTGTATCTATCAAAAGGTCTCCTTGTTTATTCTTAATAGAATCGATGCATTTGGAGCTTTCATTAGTTTTGTTGATCTCTTTCACGACTTTTCCAAAGATTTTTTGAATCGTTAGGATTCTGTTCTATCAGCGATTTGTAGTAGTTATATTTAGTTATTTTGATCAGAGCAGTAAGTTTATTCACGTATATAAGTAAGTTGGAACGATGTGTTGGATCACTAGTTACGCTAGTGATCCAAAACACGTTCTTTTTGCATCTAGTTATATAAATAGCTATTTCGGTTGTACACGTCTATAGTCACTACAATTTCCTTGGAGATAGTAAATTTTCTGAAAGGCAACCAATTTATTCAACTAAATTAAGTAATTTAGTTAATAAATCTGTGCTTGCAATCTTGCATGATCTTATTTGATTCTTCACCAATATGAATAAAAATTCCAAGGATAAACGTTACTTCTGGACTGTGGGGAGTTGCGAAAAAGCTTAACTCCATAGTTAGATCTAATCTTCACATTTTTTGTGGAGTTTTGGGAATTTAGTCGAAATGTAATTCCAGGTGATCCACCGGAACCAGCACAATTTTGAGAGTGGTCAATAGTTTGAGAACCTCTGGCCTAGTTGGCAATTTGACTTAATAAAGCAGCAAGCATACCAGTGTGAACGTTCTATGTATGCTTCTCAACACGGTTTTATGTCTCTATATAATGAACTCCACCAATCTTACCAGCTCTCCAAATTTTACATTCTCAGATGACTTTTACACGGGGGAACTTGCACTTAGGCTAAATATGCACTTAAATATTCTCTACCCATTGGCCCAGTACTTGGACAAAAAAGCAGTTTCCATAATGGTGGAGCAAGGCAACAGGAATGAAGCAGGCCAAAGTCGAGTTCTACAAGGAACCGTCGCCAAAACTAATGGAGTATCTATTGAGCCAGAATATGAATACAATCAGGATTCTGTTTGGACATTTTTAACCACATGAATATCATCGGATTTACAGATACAACCAAGAAGATGGGGAAACTTCAGTACACATACATTTTGCTGAAGCGAGGGACTGACTAGGTTGAGATTTTCAATTATAGGCAAGGAAAAACCACAACCCTCCCAGTAATTTGAGGACCTGAGGTTTGCCATTCGAAGTCTAGTAATAAGGACGGGTCTAGACAAGGAACTCTAGGATAACAGGAACTGCATTACGAACTACTGATTGATTGATTGATTCACCACCACCGGTCAGAGGCTTAGAGTCCTCGGAACCTCAGCTTTTAGACAGTTTGTGCTCTTAGTTGTGCCGTTTATATGAAGAGAACAGTAGCCCTTATCAGGCTCAACAGCTGAGGTTTAGTAATTCGTTAGTCAGCTTCTCCAAGAGTTTTTTGACCAGGAGTTTGCTGCGATCCTGTTTTTGTACGTTTTTCCAGTATGACTGATGTTTAGTTTGGGTCCACCGAGACATACAGTAAAACCAGTTTCAGACTGCCTTTCCATTTCCTGCAATACCCTTGTACCCCGGGACCCACTTGAGAGTTACTCTGTTATGATTGGGGTTAGCAGTTTTTGTAGGCATTCCCAGACCAGTCCAGATCTGATCTGAGGACATGCTAAAGATTTTAGTGCTGTCTGACTATCAGAATACGAACTACTGCATTATCCTCTATTTTCTGAAGCAACTAAAGTGATGTCAAATTGTGGCTTCCTTAGAAGTGTCCTAGTGAGATCCAACATTTACAAACGCCTAATAGTCTACCTATAATTTTGTCCTCAGTGCAACCATTGTATAATATAGTAGGCAAATGGTGCAACCAACAAAATTTACAATGTATATACAATTAAAATCCATCACTGTGAGTTTGAGACATCCTATAAATTAACATGTCTATTTCAGTTAATAATAAACTTTGTAGGTATCTCTAGTCTCTTAAGAACCTAATAATGCACTACATTTTCATGCTGCTTACGTTTCTTTAACAATTTGTTGACTTTTCCTACCAAACCCTGATATAACATCTTTACCACACCTTTGTCGGTACGTGAAGACAGAACCGACTCAGTATGAAAGTTGACTCTATCTTAATTGTACATATTCAAACAGAACGTAATTCTTCTTCCTGCATTTCAAAATTTTCCATCTATTGAACAAGTTTTGTGTAAGAAATATTGGGATTGAAGGGATTGAAGAGACGTTTGGGAAGGACTAAAGCTCAAAATAATCAGTATAATACAGTTTGGAAAATTCATCTGAAAGTGTGAGATTCACATTATATGCGCCTACCTTAGAGTGAAAACGCATTCGTTCGGTTTATGCACGATACACTTACTCACGGTATGCTGATTTCTACTCTAAATTGCGTCCAAGCCGCGCAGTTACGTCACGCGGGAAGCAGAAATTTACACCCAGCTCTCACCAGTCTTTCGATTCATTGTCTTTTCATGCAATACAAGGTGTTGTTAGCTTTAATTTCAATCTTACTTGAGTTGATTCGTTTATTGGAACGAAGTTCCTTATCGCGCGTTGTGAAAGGGGGCTAGACGGATAAAATTCTTACCAAAAGTTGTCACGACACTTTTTGATATAGGAAGCTATTGTAAGCTGTGCGGCGTCGCATGTTTCTCTGTCTGTATCTTTCTCTCTTATAGAAAGCAAATAAATTGAAAAAATGTTCACCATAGTCCGGGCACGAACCATCAACCTACGCGTCTATATCAAGGCATTCAACACATGCTGCCATGAGCTCTCATGTGTATTAGATGCTGCAATGTGCGATTATATACAGATAATAATAATAAATGCTTTTGTATTTTTAGCAAGTACGCACTAAAACCTCTCTTTATTATTGTGCTAACCAAGTCATACGCATTATAATCTCCACATTTTGTGTGTTTAGCAAGTGTACGCGTCATAATTTTAATAAATTCAAAAACAAATCATATTTTAATATTACAATTTCAGAACGTATGTATTTAGCAAGCCGTGCGTGTTCTAACCTATACGCTGTTGTGTTTACGAAGTCGAGAGTGTACATATATATATATATATGTAAATATATATATATAAATGTTTCGGTGTGTGTATGTATATGTACAATTCCTTCACTAATTAATCGAAAGGAACTTCGTTCCATCCGGGTGTCCCTTGACACCTCTCAAGTTTTTTTGGAATTTTAGTATTTACTGTTATTAGTGTTATTTAATACTGTTTTATAATATAAGGCTATTTTTGTTTTGTTTATATGATTGAGGGAAATTAATAGGAAATCAGTTTTCAAAACTGCCTGAAAAAACTGGACAAGAATATGTCAAAATTTATAAGTTTCAGAAAATGATTCTAAATATAAGCTCTTTCTACTCCTATACTATAAGTTATTAATTAAATGCCAATATTCAGTTTCATAATGATACTCATTATAGCACTGGTATTCATTGTGAAACTGAAAAATTGACCAATAGAAATCTAGATTCTTCAATAACCAAGTAGGCAGACCCAATATTTTCTGTAGAATGTTTTGACAGAGATTCGTGTGATTTATAATAGTTTGAATCTTTTGCGTTAGTTTTTAAAAGAAATGTCGAGCACCAGATCAAAAATACTCAATGACCAAGGTAAATACATATTTAAACTTATTAACTTTTGTTTACAATAATTTATTTCTAATTTTGTATAACAGTAACATACCTATATACGTTTTATATTAGATTAATAATGTGGTCCCGTAGGGTGGTTCGAGACCCAGTTTGTGCATTTTTTTAAAATATTTTTTTCAAATCAAATTTCTTTTCCGTAGAAACAATAGTGTATGCAAGTTTCATGTAATGGTTTATATTACCTACATATTTCTACACGTTTTGTACAATGTTAACTCCTAGCATCATTGTACTTACGAAAAAAAGATAACTAAGTTACTGATAATAAAGTAATATTTCATATTATATCTGAAAAACCATGTCGCATTTGAATGATCATTCATAAAGTGGAAATATACATGAAAATTAAACAAGAGCATACCGTGAGTAAGTGTATCGTGGGTTTATGCTTGTTTAAAGGTACAATCGGAGGCACAAATATTAGGTAGTAACTTTAACTTATGTGAAAGAAGTTCAAAATTATTTATTATAACTAGAGCTTGGATTGTATGCAAAAAGTAACTGGCCATTCTGGCATGGGAGGAAACGAGAAGGCAGACCTTCTTGCAAGGGAGGGTGCCGCACGTGTTTCTATCGGACCAGAACCCACAATTGGCATCGCAATAAGTTTTGCCAAACAAACACTAAATACCTGGACAACAAGAAGAGCTTTAGACTTCTGGCATAATTTACCAGGATTGGTTCATTCGAAGGCTTTTATACATCCTTCGAAGTATGTCTCCAAACAAATGTTAGACCATAGCAGGCATGACCTACGTTGTCTAACAGGCCTTTTAACAGGCCACTGTCATCTGAATCATCATATGCTAAAACTTGGACTTTCGGAAGATCCGACTTGCCGTCTTTGTTTGGAAGATGATGAAACAGCAGAGCATATAATTTGTGCCTGCCCCGCCGCGGCTCGAATCAGGTATCTGATGTTTGGAGGGTCTCTCTCTCGCCCTCGGACCTGAAATATCATTCACCAAATAAAATAATCGGCTTTGTTAAGAAGCTGAATTTGTTTGGTGAAAACTGAATAGGTGTGAGCCACAATAGACTCTTGTGAGTCGCAGTGGAGGGCCTTATAGACCCACTCACCACAAACCTAACCTAACCTAACCAAACTTAAATACTGCTATATTTTTCAATTATATTTGCAGTTTGCCAAGAAATAATAATTTTAAATTTTACTGGTCTGACCGGATATTGAACCATGGCCAATTTCCCAAAATTGCAGTGGTGAGATCTCCCTATTGCAGTTATTGTGGTAATGATAATATAGCAGAGATCTACTTACTTCAATATAATATACAACTACCAACTTATTGCATGACAGCTCTGTATAAACAATCACGGTCACCATGTGGGAATTTAATATTTTTCACATTTGACTCTTTGTTACGAATTTTAACTCTTTTTTTAGGATTCATTTTGAATTATTATAGCTCTTAATAATACATTTTTTTGAATAAACTCTTTTCGAACTTATATTCAATATCACACTTTTATCATGTGTTTATAAACTTGTCTTAATACGGTACTGATTTATTAACCTAGTCACTGACACAACTGCATGAAAAATGTATTTTACGCTTTACGAAACAGTAGATAAAGATTTATTAAATCCGTTTAGCTCATTAGCAGTGGCGTAACTGAATCATTTAAATAAATATGTGCTTTTGTATTGTCACTTTTTCATAAATTTGAATCTTATTCTCAATACTGCGCAATCCATTTTTTATATGATTCAAGCAAGCATCAGTTATCAACATTTTTTTTTGAATTAACATGTAAAGTGGAAACTGAAATAAGAAGAGCCATGAATTAAAAGATACTGAAATGATAATGAAATTGTAAAGAATCCTCTACTAAAAAAACTAGGAAGCTTCTGTGGGTGTGTTGTATGAAAGAAAATAAGAAACTATTTATTTGGTAATATTTGAATTTTTTTTTTTGCCAATTTGACAGAATTCAGAAAACTGGTGCTTTGTACCCTTCGGAACCTATTACATTATACCATTACCATTATTCTAGTATTGTCACTATGCTTGAGCTAGATTATCAACAATTTTACCCCATCATAAAACAATAAATATTTACATAATGCAGATAAGCACCCACCGCCACTTCATTAGTCAGTGGAAAGTATCTGCATTTCGTAAAAAATAGGACGGATGCAAAGATGGGAAGACAATTCACCTTAATAATCGTTTATATTGTGGTTAGTAAGCTCAATAAATTCCATACATTCCTAAAATAAAATTTAATAGATTTACTAGAAATTTATTGGAAAAGATAAAAATTAATAAATATGATTTGACTCTAACTTCTCTGTATATTATATTTTTTGGTTATTTGCATGGTAAATTTATTTAAATTATGGGAAAATTGATTCTTAAATCATGTTTAAAATAAATTAATGAATAGTGTTTGAGTGGAGATAATGTATTTATCATGATTATTATGTCATCTTTTATTATTGCATTTTTGCAATTGGATTTAGAACAAGTTCTTTTATTTAAACATGGAATAGAGTTGCATAATTGTTACGTTTTTCGCTAAAGGTGCGGTTACTAGTTGCTTTTGTTTAAAACGGTTATCATCAGAAAACAACCGGAGGGATACAATTCTTGAAATTACAATAATGATTAAGATAGAAAATTAGAAAACAACCTTCTATAAACAGAAAAAAAATATTTTTGCGAATAAAAATTTCTGTAAAAAATTGGTAAGGTTAGAGAAAACATTTGATGTTGATATATTTCAAAAATTATATCGGCTTTCATGAAGAATATTCTATAAATTAATAAAGTCATTTTCCTTGATAAATGTATGTTTCTATTCTCTATTCAAGGAATATAAAGAGCTATCTCAATAAACTTAGTTATTTGAAAAGTGTTTTCAATATTTTAATTTGTTAAAAACAGTTAATTTTGAGTAATGAAATTAAACTGTTTAATGTGCTTAAAACTTCTATTCATAGTATTTGAACTAATGTTCAATCTAAACTTGTGACTTGTTTCGCTAACTCAGTAGCTTTATCAATCTCGTTTTATTTCATTAAAATATTGAATAATATTGAAAATATAATATGTTAAACTGTTTTAATCGAATACAACTTAGAAATATAAAATTACTCATTAATCCCACTAAAACTAGGTTGAATCATACTTTTAAAACTTTAGGTTCTTTATTGGTGTCAAATAAATCTGAATTATTTAATTTTGAAGCGATTAATGTAATAATTGTGACCTATACATTTGCACGCTATTTTGAAACAATTTTTTTAAGTTCTCTATAACAATTTCAAGGTACAACAAGGTCAGTGAATGAAACAAAACATTTTTAAAAAGTTATGGTATAGTTGTTATGTCGCAAGATCCGTTCTAGGTACATAACATTGCAAATTTAGGTCATTATTACATTTTTTTCATAAATATGTCGTACTTAATGATCTTGCAAATAGACATTCTGATTCATTCTTCTCATTATTAACGACCAATTCAATCCAATTAAAATTTAAAGTAAATCTTGCAAGGCTTTGATTATTTTATTATTTGTTTCGATATAAAAATATTAGCTGCACCTAATCATTGTGGCATAAATATACATATGTCAGGAATAATATAGTTCATACAGATACAGATAACGCTTGGGTTGGGCTCAACAGCCCAGGCACTTGAACTGAATCTTTGTACCATTATATACCCATGTTATCTACCTACTTCCATACCAGAAGCTTCGTGTCTTCTATATAGGCCACCAGTTTATCTGGAGGGATTTTCAGTAGTTGTGAAGGTTGTGTTATTTCCACTCCAAAGTGCTTCCGTCCTTGTAAGTTCTCACAGAAGCAGAGTATGTGTGTTTCATCGTAGAGTTTCAAGGACGAGAGTTCCTTGTCTAACTTATTCAGTAGACTCTCAGTATGGAGGTGTACTTGTTTCGGCCACCATTTGAGTTGGTGCGTTCCTTAACTAGCCATTTCCCGACTTCTCCTCTTATGTAATCCTTTGTGAATCCACAAACCGGTACCGGACCTGTAAAGGCTCATTTAGAGCCTTCTTCAGCTAGCTGGTCTGCCATTTCATTCACTGCAATCCCCTCATGTGCCGGCACCCATGTTAGAGACACTTTATTGTCTCTTGCCAGCATGTTAAGGGATTCTTTACAGTTTTACATACTTAGTTGTATGTTATATAATACGTGGGTCATTATTAACTATTACTGTTCAAATGTTCAATATTACTTCACTAAATTTCACCGTATATTTGTTCTCATTGAATTACTTTAGATCGCTTGATACATATAAGAAAGAACACATTCAATAATGATAAAAAAACCCATGTCTTGACTCTATATTTTCACTTAAAAACTCCGTAGGTATCTGTAATTAAATATTGTGCTTAGTTTATGTACCAATAATAATTTGACCTGTATGTAAGCCTCCGTTGGAGCAAAGTATTTCTTAAAACATTTTAATTGATTTGTGTTTTCAAGGAAATCATTGATGGTATTACCAGAGATATTATGTTCGAAATATTTCGTAACTTTGTGTTTTATTAACAAAATTTTCAATATAAAATATTATCTGTAGCCACTGAAATGATTAGTATTTTTCTATCATGAAAAATAGTTGAAAATATAAAAATAATATGGGATCATTTCTATTCTATCAATCCTTGAAATTTCCTGGGATACAAAATTAGTCAATTTTCAAATATTTTCCTGTGTACTACTTTACAATTAATTGAAACCAGAAGAATTTATTTCAACCACACTATGATGTAAACTAAAAAATTAGTAGTTTTTTATTTATTTCTGTGATGTAACAATATTATCTTCGGTTTTTATTATTCGTTCATGGATCCAAGTAACAATTTAGTAGCCACGTAAAAGTGACATACATTTTTAATTATTATAAAATAACCAAAAAGGGGTTATAAAATTATTTACTTTAAGAAGCTACAAGGAAAAAGAGTCGGAAACTTTTAAAAACATTGACCGTTTGAATATTATATTGTTAGTCTAGTGTTTGATGAAGAAATTATGTAGAATCGGTTCTTGACTTATCAAATTTCAAAACCTACCCTATCCCGATTAATGCTTATTATTTTTATTATGGTTTGACCGAAAAGTATAACTTTTAAAAGAAATTTGATACGAAATTAAGCAACAAGAAAGAATGGGATACAAATATCATTACCAGACTTGGAAAGAATGTCATTCAATTACACGATACACTTACTCACGGTATGCTGATTTTTACTCCAAATTGCGTCCGAGCCGCGCAGTTACGCCACGCGGGAACCAGATATTTACACCCACCTCTCACCAGTCTTTCGATTCATTTTGTTGTGTTTTCATGCAACACAAGGTGTTGTTAGCCTTAATTTCAATTTTACTTGAGTTGATTCGTTTATTTGGAATTTTATTACCCACTATAATTTACTGTTATTAGTGTTATTTAATACTGTTTCATAACATAAGGCTATTTTTGTTTTGTATGGTTCGAGACCCGGTTTGTGCATTTTTTTAATATTTTTTCTCAAATCAAATTTATTTTCGTAGAAAAAATAATGTGTGCAAGTTTCATGTAATGGTTTTTAATACACTCACACAAACCAGTGACACCTTTGTTAAGGAGTCTTGTATAATAAATAAAATATGATGGTAGAAATATGAAATATAAAATATTTATAATATAATACACATAGATTCAAAAGTTTTGCATCACCTTCTTCGGATGCGAAGGAATTTTTTTGCGCTAACAATTTTTTGTTGGCTTGTTCATCAATGTTTACCATTTCAATATGTTCCATATTTTTTGCAATATACAGATGTTTACAGTTTTTTTGTAAGATAACATTTTTAGTGCGATCATTTTAACATTCAAGGCATTTGATTTTTACGATTTCAAGTGCAAACATGAATCGTCAAGTCATAAGTGAGATTGACCGTGCAAGAATAGTGGCTTTAGATGAAGAAGGTCATTCTCAAAGGTTCGTAGCAAACAGAGTTGGCGTTTGGCAAAGTGATGTGTCTCGTGTATGGAACTGGTATCTCCAGACCAATTCTCTTCGTGATAGACCTAGAAGCGGTAGATGGCGTGTTACTAATCAGCGGCAGAACCGCTATATCCACTTAACTATCCGATGAAACCCGACCATGGCAATACCAGCACTCCAAAGAGATATGAGACATGCGTTGGGAGTTCAAGTATCGATCTCGACATTACGAAGACGAATACTTGCGACAGGTTTAAGGTGTCGCCGACCAATAAGAGTGCCCAGACTACAACCTGAGCACAGAGTTCGCCGACTACAGTGGGCTCAAGAACACGCGGCCTTGCCCGAAGAATTTTGGAATTCGGTATTTTTTTCCGACGAGACAAGGATTTGTTTGGTACAAGATAGCCATCGAATACGTGTGTGGCGGGATCCAACGAGAGTTGCTTAGCTTGCCCATGCACGCCCCGTGCCGCCCTTCAGAGGAAGAAGTGCTATGTTTTGGGCTGGTATCATGTTAAATGATCGCACAGAATTAATTCATGTGGAGGGAACGATGACATGTGATAGGTATCTCAGAGAAATTCTACATCCTCACGTGAGACTATGGCGCGCAGCTGTTGGCAATTCCTTCGTTTTTATGGACGATAACGCCCGACCTCATCGGACCAGAGCTGTAAATGAGTATCTTGAAACTGAAGGGATCAATCGTTCGAACTGGCCTGCCCTATCTCCTGACATGAATCCCATAGAACATGCTTGGGACATGCTTGCCAGAGCAGTGGCAGCACGCAGAAATCCACCCAGGAGTGTACAAGAGCTTGTTCATGCGGCCCAAGAAGAATGGCGAAATATTCCTCAACAGAATATCAATAATTTGGTAAACAGCATGGGCAGGCGACTTCAAGCTTGCATAAATTCTAGAGGTGGAAATACTCTTTATTAAAAGTTCTCATGCAGGCTCTCACTTAACCTTTTCTTTAAAAATAATCAATTTGTATTTAATTTATTTAATATCTAAGAATACTTTTCATGTTTAAAGCAAGTTTATTATTGGATAATAAAAATTTCTGAACAAATATACACGTTTTTTTTATTGAAACTAATTATTTGATTAAGCTCTGATCCATTTATAATGAACACATTTTTTTTTCGGAGATTTAGGGTGATGCAAAACTTTTGAATCTATGTGTAGTATGTTTTAATTATGCCCACCCATAAATATTTCT
>CAJUYH010011417.1:0-11068 GCA_910591685.1 Galerucella tenella
CCTTCTCTTGGTGTAGGGTACTAAGTTTGATTTGGTGGGACTTATATTTAAACCCACCTCTGTCGTCCATTTCGTTACTATGTTCAGAGCCTGTTGCATGCGCTCTCTGACCGTAGTACTGAATTTGCCTTGTGATATGATGACTAGATCGTCCGCATATCCTAAGACAGTATGGTGTTCCTTTTTGAGTCTCCTTATCAGTCCGTCCATTACAAGGTTTCATATTAGAGGAGACAGTACTCCTCCTTGAGGACATCCCCTTGAAACTCGGGCTGACAATGTTGTGCCCATCAAGGATGAGAATATCGTTCGGTCTTTCAGCATGCAGTCTATCCATCTGCAGCTTGTTTCGTCAATTTGCTTTTGACGAATTGCCCTAGTGATTACTTTGTGGGAGGTGTTGTCAGAGGCACCCTCTATATCAAGGAAGGCTGCTAATAATACTTCCTTATTTTCGAGAGCGTACTCTATTCCTTGTACTAGGTGATGGAGTGCTGTCTCTGTGGATACTCCTGGTCTGTATGCATATTGATCCAGGTCGATCGGTCTTTCTACCAACGATCCTCCTCTAATGTGCATGTCCACCAGTTTTTCCAATGTCTTCAGTACAAATGACATCAGACTTATGGGTCTCAGGGATTTCGCTTTATTGTCACCTTTTTACCAGGTTTAGGAATAAAGACCACCCTAACATTTCTCCAGACCTTTGGTATGTACCCTAGTCCCATACTCGCTCTAAGGATCGTACACAGTCTGCTGAGTATAATGCCGTCTGCCTTTTGCAGCATAATTGGATAGATCCCGTCCGGTCCCGGTGATTTATATGGTTCAAATGAGTTAATTGCCCATTTTATTTTGCTTTGATTAACCACTTCCCTAGATACTTTCCAACTTTCCTCGTTACTCCGATTTGGAGTCCTCGAGACCATTTGTTGTTCTGTATCTAATGGTTCATCACTTATTTTGCATTCTGGAAAATGTACTTCGAGAAGTTCTATCAGAGTTTCCTTCCCGCTTTGTGTATATCTCCCATCTCTTGTCTCTAATGAGTTAATTGTCCTTTGAGGATCTTTGGATAGTATCTTTTGGAGTCTAGCACATTCAGAAGTCTGTTCTACCTCTTCACAGTGTTTCCTCCATGAGTCTCTTTTAGCGATTCTCAGAGCCTTGTTGTATGACGTCAGAGTTTTCCCATATACGGTCCACTCTCCGTCTTTACTTGCCCTATTGAAGAGCTTTCGTACTTCCGCCCATGAAACTTCAAGGTCGTTATTCCACCAGGGCACATTCCTGTTGGTTCTCCTTGTAGTTTCGGGGCAGTTGCGATTGAAGGTAGACACGATAGCTTCTTGGAATTGTTCCGCAGCTAGGTCTAGATCCACGCTATTTCTTACCGTCTCTCTCACCCTTTGGATTTCAAGGCCTAGGTCTGCCTGATAGGCCTCCCAGTTAGCTTTCCTTGGGTTCCGGTAAGTTTCAGTTTCAGTGTCCTTGGGTTATTACTACTGATAAAATTTACGGATAATTAATTTTTCCTAATTACGAAATACGGCACTTTTCATTATTTAGTAAATTTTAGGAATCTTGAATAAACAAGAAAATATATATATATTAAATACTGTAACTGATAAAACTGGAGTAATTTTAATGGGGTTTGCGTAGAAATGTTGGGGAAACTGAGATCAAGAATATATAATTACAAAATTAATTAATTCACATACATTTTTGGATTCAATAACTTTTTGTATTATAAGCGAAAATAGCAATTTTTATAGATTCGGGTGGGAATCTTCTTCATTTTTTCAAAATAAAATTTGATACTCCTGTAATATAAAGATTAATATTCAACGAACAAAATGTATATAGTGAAAAGGTATAAAAGATGATTAATATATAATTTTAGGATATCTTTTTTGCATACCTTTTTGCAATAAAAATATGTAAAAATTAATTTATTACCTTTTATTTATTATCTACAACCTTAACTCTTACCAAAGATTGAAAAATAATTCTGATTAAATATTTATATTTTTTCCGCGATTCAGAAAGTAGGTCTTCCGCCGTGCAGCAGAGTCGCGCGGATGCGGAACACATACTTAGTTTACCGAACTTTTTCCGGACAAATCATTGATCAGACGAAAAAAACGCAAGTAACCTTTTTTATTGCAAAACACTTTCCCTACAAGGTGGTATTTTTATTTTTCTCTACCTTCCTCCCAGCTCAAAATATTGAGGAATTTCGAAAAAAAAAGTTTTTTATTATTTTTTTCACAATTTGGGAAAACGATAGACTGGTAAACTTTTTTTTATATTAATCTACATACTTTCAGGCACTTATAAAGAAAAAATCAGCCTTATTGCTAATTACTTGTACTTTTGGTCTAAAATGACCCATACCTACTGGCCTATAATTATTAAATAAAAAATCCAGTTTTTCTCCACTCACTGGATGTGTGAGGTTCACACTCAATATCCTAAAAAGTGAACTGGTATCATAAAATAAAATTATTGGCCCTTTGTTTTTTGAGGGCACAGTTAATGGTGAGATTTATCTAGATTTTTGGATTAATTTTTCAGTGCCCACATTACAAAGACTTTTTCCTGATGTTAATCATCCAAATGAGATCTATCGATCTATTTACCACCAATAAGTCGGAGGCGACTCCCTGTGGTTAATGGACACCAGCCGAGACCATCTCTCTCACGCGCACACACACACACACACACACAAGTCGGAGGCGTAGAACGAATTTTAAAGCACATTGAAAAATACATTTTAAATATTAAGCGACATTATTATCTTCATTTCAAAAAAAACGAAGTTTGAAGAAAAAAAGAAACTACGGATATTATAATGAGAATAGAGAGTTTTTTACAAAAAATCCAGTAGAAAACGGTTTGTGCCATTACGTAGTGTGAACCCGATATATTTTCGACTCGCACATACGTTGCTCACGAAATTTTTATAATCATTTAAAACGAAAAAAAAACCGTTTTTTTTTAGTTTCTTTAATAACACGAAAGCTTATTAAATTATGGTGTAAAAAGACATGTAGATAATAAAATTACAAATACAACGCACTTTTCAGCGAATTGATTGGATAGTTAGGAGCGATAAAAATTCGGAAGAGCTGGAAAATTAGAAATTTTTTCTAAATTTAATATTTTCGGAGTTTTTCTAGTTATAGTGTTGAAACTTTGTAGAAAATAAGTCCTTTGCATGCACTTCATGTCGGCAAAGAGCAGGTACCTTGGGACAATTATCACTATTGCAATTGCAATATTTTGCATTAGGTCTGGATAAGTTATAGATAGTCCGATTTTAAATATTGTAATATTTGATAGTATAACAAAAATTATAAGTCGAAAATATATCAGGTAAAGTATATCATTTTCTACTAGGATTTTTGTCACAAAAATGTACCTATTGTGAAACTACATTCATTGTTTTCTGGAAGATGGTAATACACGTATATTCAAAGAAAGTGTTTTTAGCAATTCATAGTAGCGGAACAGTCATCATTGTTTGTGGCATTAACTTGAAATTTGAAAGTTGATTGATGATTATTCCATACAAGTTTTTGAAACGATAATTTCTTCCAACATCATTTTTGTTTTATTCGTAATAAACGAGTTTAAAACTGTCTGCCTCTTCACAATGTAACCGTCTTCCGTATTGAGTTATTGAATTATATTCGTTTTATAAAACAAAAAAATCTGGAAAATTGATTGTATAGTTGGTACACACCTACTTTGTTTTTCTTCATTGCTAAGTCCAATCTCAGTTGAACAGATGATGTCGAAATCACCAGTAGATATTGAATTGGAAGAGTTAACAATTTTCGTGTTTAGTCCTCCTACCGTTTGGTAGTGAAGATCTGAATATTAATGACAAATATTGGAATTGGGTGAATTAGGAGGTTTGAACATACATTTTCTGGAAAACTGGCTAGACATATAATCTGTTTCTTTAGTTCCCCATAATACACAATCTCTTTTGAAGTTTTGTCATATGATAGATACCAATTTTTAAATGCATCACTAGATTTCAAGACTTAAACCTTGTGCATATGTGATTGAAAGTCTTTTTTGCTTCTTAAAATAAGCTTCACTGCACGAATTCTATCAACTGTCTGGTAATCAAGACGAAAAATTTAGGATTCAGTATTAGATGCTGCAGGACAGTATACTTGAAAGCTCATATTTATATCTCTTGATAATCTTTTCGAACTCTCCAATTTGATTTGCAACGGTTGCTACGATCAAAAACCAATAAATGTCATATTCTCACTTTTTCCGAAACTTCCTTTATAACGACTTCTATTATCATCGTTTCAAATTGACGATTGGCAATAGTATTGAATTGGTTGATATCACCAACAATCGAAGACATTTCTGCTTTTATTTCATTAAATTCAGACTTATTAACTTTGTCTTCTCAGCTGGTAAATTTTGTATCCAAATTGAGATGACCATTTTATCCTAACCCGAAACCAGGACAATTTGAATTTTAACAAGCCACGCCCAAATTTTGCAAGTCCATCAAAAATTCACCCAACGGCGCAACGGCCAACCTATATATGTAAGTTGATGAAAAACTTTCAGATATCAAAAAATATTGCTTTTTTTAACATCTTCAAAGTTTTCTACCTGCTGGTCATCTGAATCTTGATGCTCCGGCTCATTGGCCGAATCTGTAGGATACCAACTTGCGTTTGTTTGCTTTTTATTCAGCAACTGACTGTTTCTTTTTCCTTTGGGTGGGTTTAATTTTTTTCAGCTGACTTAGTTTTGAATCATTGATATTTCTTTTGACAACCGAATTTGAAGGTGAATTTTTTTTTTCTATGCTGGCCTCTATAATTCCTCTTTCTATGGAGTGCTAGTTATAACGGCAGCTTTTCCACTTGAACTGTTTTTTTTATTATAACTTTTGAAGTAGCTGAAACAGGCATCAAGTTTGCAAACCTGTCTCTAGCGGTATGCTGTCTTGGAGGGGTAACTTGTCTTTTAGAGGGGTTTTCTTTCGGCTAGTTGTTCTTCCTCTACTTTTTATTCATCCACTGTTATTACTCCTTTTTCATTCATTGCTTCTTGTATTTCTGCCACAAAATCATATTATTTGAATGCGTTTCTAGCAGTAGGAAACATTCCACTTTATCCAAACCCGTTTATAGCTGTATTTATGGTGGCCGCTCTTATATAAGCTGTCCCAAAGAGCCTGATACAACACGTCCTGGGTTAAGCCTAAGCCAGTTTGTGATCTCTTTAAATGGTGACATAAAAGCGACGTCCAAAGGTTGCATACGATGTGTCGAATGGGGTTGAAGGAATATTATTGTAAGATGGTTTTCTCGCGTCATAGTTATGACTTCCAAATTGTTCGTGTGAGAGTCATGATCATCGAGGACTAACACCACTGGAACGTCAAGGCTGGGATTAGTTGTATTAATAAAACGACAAAGCCATTGTACAAATATAATATCTTGTTGAATCCAACCAGATATGTGACACGCATATTGTGATCCGTGGCCTGTTGCACTGAAACACATAACTGTGGTCAACAAAGATCCGCACTCGGCTGAAGTAATTTCACCAATTGGGTTTTTTCCTTTTTTTTTTCTCACAACTTCAATATACTTGTGCTGCACTATGGTTGGGCCAGTTTCATCACAGTTGAAGATCCTAGGTGGATTTTGATTTATTTCTTCGAGAAGTGGTTCATGTAAATCAAAAAATGCTGCAACCATTTCTGTGGTGAATGAATTGATGAGCGCATTATGATATTCTTGGCGGCCTTCTCAATGACAATTTTTTACGCCTTGCAATAAATCCACAAAACCATTTCTTCCCAGCACTTTTTTTTGCTACATTGAATGGAGTTTTTTATATTATTAGCCTTGCGTAAGATGTATGCCAATCTGCACACGTCTCTTCGGGCAATTCCAAAAAATTTCTTCAAATTTCTGAGCAGTGATTTGCGAGCATTGACTCCATTTCTTGTGGAAAGACTATCTTTCGTCCTAACGAAGAATTCACCGTGGGTCTGCGCACTCTTCATGTAGGCCATTTCTCCTTGCCGAACGTCTAAAATTTCTGAAATCATTTGTTACTTGTTACAAACTTTTCGTTTTTTAGGTATCTGAAAAAAAAATACTTTGGTCTTACACGGAAAAGAAGGTTTTTTTTTTTTTTATTAAAATTAACGTGTCTCGGCAACTGGTGGCCACTGACACGGGATCTGTTGTACGTACAATTAATTACATGTTAGAAATTAAATGAACAGTTTGCAGTCTTTTAGGAACTGAATCACGGCACTAAACTGGTTAGGTAGTCCGAGAATGTTTTTAAGAGTTCCACTGAGTTTGTGTTTGCGACGAGTTGAGCTGTAGTGTTTGCAGTCTAAAAGAATATGCTCAACTGTAAGTCTTGCACTATCACAGAATTCACAGGTGGGAGGATTTTGTGATGACATTAGGTATCCATGGGTTAGCCGGGTGTGACCTATTCTGAGTCTTCTTATGATGCTTTTCTCCTTTCTTGACAGTGGAGGCATCTTCTGAGAGGTAACTGTGGGTTGAATTGTGCGTAATTTTGTGTTGTGTGTATTCCAAAGTGTTTGCCATGTTTGTATCATCGTTTGTCGGGCTGCTGATTTTATATCTTGGTGGAGTTGAATTTGCTCTACTGTCAGGTCGGAGAAACAAGTTTGCTTCGCTGCTAGGTCTGCACATTCGTTACCAGTAATCCCTACATGAGAAGGGATCCAGATGATATTCACAGAGATGCCTCTGGTGCGGTGGTGGTGGCAGGTGTCGAGGATATCTTGTACTAACGGATGTTGTGAGTAGTTGTTTCTGATGGAGTGTATTGATGAAAGGGAGTCTGTACATATGGCAAGTTTACTGTTATCTTGTACTGGAGTCCTCAAGGCTTGTAATATTCCGTATAGTTCAGCTGTGTGTATACTGCATAAGTCAGGAAGTTTGTATGCCACTATCGTTGTATCCAGTGTAGTAACAGCACATCCGGTGCCATTGGCTTCTTTGGAGGCGTCAGTATAGAGGATTTTGTCGAACTTCTGAGGGTTTATTAGCTCTCTGAATTTTTGTCGGAAGGCTATGTTAGGCGTTTCGTATTTATTGTATTTGGTTAGGCTTGTGTTTAATAGCGGCGGTTTAATGGTCCATGGAGGAGTTTTGGGAAGTTTAACGTGGGTTGTAACTGTAAGGATAGTGTTTCTTAATATAGGATATAGCATTTGTGGAGATGAGAGGGATGTTCTGGGACTGATTTCAGGAGATGGTTGTATAGAATCAATTAATTTGTATACTGGGTTTTGTGGGTAGGCAGATATCCTGGAAAAATAGGATAAAAGTTGGTATTCTCGTCGTATGAAAAGAGGTGGTTCAGAAGATTCAATGTAGATGCTTTCAGTTGGGCTGGATCTAAAGGCGACTAGACATATTCGTAATGCCGTTGTTTGGATTGTGTCCAGGGATTTAAGGCGCGTTTTGCAGGCGCTCATATAAAGAATGCTTCCATAGTCTATTTTGGAACGGATCAGTGATTTGTAAATCCTTATTAACATTTCCTCTTCTGCTCCCCATTGGTGATGTGCTAACGATTTTAAGATGTTAATCCGATTTAAACAATTAGCTTTAGTTTCCTGAATATGTTGTCTCCATGTGAACTTTTTATCGAAAATTACTCCTAAGAATTTGTGCTGATCCACTACATGTAGAGGATGCCCATTGAGATTTAATTGTGGAGGACAAGGATTGAGTCTTTTGCTGAAATGAATTACTTTGGATTTGGTTGTTGAAAAGTGAAAACCGGATTTAGTAGACCAATGGTGGATGTTATCTAGAGCCTTCTGAAGTAAGGTACAAGTACTAGCCGTAACTTTACCTTGGCAGTAGAGAATGAGATCGTCGGCGTACAGTACATATTTGACAGGTGGAGTTATGGAGGAGCAGATATCGTTAATACTCATCAGGAATAAAGTTGTGCTAAGAACCGATCCTTGTGGTACTCCATTTTCTGGGGCGTGCGATGTAGATGTTTGCCCATTTGTTACAACTTTGAAAGATCTGTTGGTTAAGAAGTTTTGTAGAAAGATGAAAATGTTTCCAATTAAGTTAAAGTCTGTGAGTTTTTTGAAAATGGAAGTTTTACAAATAGTGTCGAAGGCGCTGTCAATATCCAGACTAACAGCAATTATGTCATTTTTATTTTCAAAGGCTTGTGAGATATCTGTATGTAGAGTAACCAGATTATCCAATGTACATCTATTTGATCTAAAGCCTGCCTGCGCTGCAATTAAAAGGTTATGCGATTCTAAGTACCAATGTAGGCGTCTGTTAACCATTTTCTCGAGAATTTTGCACAGTGTACAGGTAAGCGAAATAGGCCTGAAGGCAGTTATAGTGTTGGTATTGGAGTTGTTCTTTTTGATAGGTATAATGATAGATTCTCTCCATGAAGCCGGAAATTGTTGTCTGCACCATATCTTGTTGTAAAGTTCGAGCAGTTTGGTTCTTGTTGCTAGATGTAGATGTTTTAGAAAAATCATAGGTATATCGTCAGGTCCTGCAGATGTGCTCTTTAGTAAAGGTATGACTGAATTGAGTTCGGAAACAGTGAAAGGATCATTGAGAGGATGACAGCCGTAAAAAATTTGTTTAGGTTGTAAGATATTTGTTAAGTTTGGAGGTTCAAGGTTAGATTTTGTTTTATTTAGGAAGTGTTTGGCAAGAATGTTAGCAATTTGTTGATCATTGGTAATGACTTGACCTTCATGGGTAAGGCCAGATATTTTGAAGCTAGTGGTTTGTCCTTTCATTTGTCTTATCTTGGTCCAGATTTTAGAAGGAGGGGTGTCAGAGGTGATTGTGCTTGTGTATTTGTTCCACGACTCTCTTTTACTTTGTTTTAGAACCCTTTTTGATTTCGCTCTCATTTTTTTGAGGTATATCAAGTCTGAATCGTTTCTGGTTCTTCGGAATTTGTTAAGCGCCTTTTTGCAATCCTTCACTGCAATGCTACAGGACTCGTTCCACCAGGGAAAAGTTCGTTTTGGAGGATTGTCGGAGTATTTTTCTATACATCTATTGGCTGCAGAAATTATGGAGTTAGTCAATTGACCTACAGCTTCGTCTACATCATTCGAAATATTTAAATTATCTGTAATTTTCTTTAGCGTTTGGCTGTAAAGTTCCCAGTTTGCTTTTGCGATTTTCCACTTTCCTTTGATGTTAACTTGTTTTGGTTCGTTGTCTGAAATTAGGATGGGAAAGTGATTACTGTCGTAGAGGCTATCAAGCGTGAGCCATGTTAGTAAGGGTGCTATTCCTGGACTAGAAATGCTAAGGTCTATTGAGGAAAAGGATCCGGATTGTACGTGGAAATATGTGCTGCTGCCAGTGTTTAATAGGTTGATATTGCAATTGTTATTAACGGTTTCAATCATTTTGCCACGACCAAATGTACGTTCTGAACCCCACATTGTGTTGTGAGCATTGAAGTCTCCTACCAATATGAAGGGTATTGGAAGTTGATTTATGAGATCCATTAAATCTGTGTCTCTTACAGTGTAGTTTGGAGGGATATATACACTGCAAATTGCAATTTTGTTAGGGCACCATGCGGTGATGGCAACTGCTTCTAAGTTTGTATTCAAATGCAGTTTTTGGTGAAAAATGTCACTAGAGACAAAAACTGAGGATCCGCCGCTGGCTCGTAAATGAGTAGTTCTAATGAAATGATAACCAACGTAACTTCTTAAGTGAGGGTTGTGAGACTTGGTAAAATTGGTTTCTTGTAAGCAAAGGAAGTCTGGTGAGAAATCAGATATAAGCTGTTGTAATCGTTCCAAACGAGGGTAAAAACCGTCGCAGTTCCACTGTATTAAAGAGATGGGCATGGTAATAAGTAGTTTAGTATGATGATTTATGCGACTGTTGTGAACCTTCGGAACAGTATTCTTCGTCACTCGGTTCGTTAGACGTATCCAAGCTCTCCGTTTCTCCAGCGTCGGATTTAAGCTTTCTCTTAATCTTGTTTGTTATACGGGTTATTTTGTTTTTAACGGATCTGTCTGTAAGGTCGGGGTAAATTAGTTTCAGGTTTGAGGCTAGACCACTAATGTCGTCTGTGTGTTTGAGGGCTTCCAGGCACGGGTCAGAGTTACCAAAAGTATTTTCTAAGAAGTCGTATAGGTTTTCTATGGGTAGTATGAAGGCGTCTGGCGTTTTCTGATAGGATTTTTCTATGCATTATTTTATGGATGTCGTAAGATTTGATTCAGTGGATAAACTCACCTTGCGCTTCTTCTTTGTTGCTTTGAGAGCTGCTGTGGAGAGTGGGGTAGATGTAGGGGGAGGCATAACGACTGTTTCGTTTTCTGATTCTGCGAGTAAGCTTGAGTTTTCACTTTGTGTTGAAAGCTGAGAATATCCCCGTTTTTGGGCTGGGGACAAGACTGTAGTAGGCTGGTTTTTTTGTAGGATGGTCGGGTCTTCATTTGAAGTTGCTTCGTTGCTTTCAATTAGATTTGTAGAGTTTGCTTCTGAGGATTCCTGTTCAATTTGTTCGGACGGAGTGGATTGTGACAGTGAATTGTTAGTTGGAGGATTTGGACAATTTGAAGCAATGTGTCCGGGCTGTTTGCAAATGAAGCACTCCATTTTGTCTGTAGATAGAAAAATTCTGTTTTCATTGCCGTCAAAAGGAATAATTAGTGAAGTCTGCAATTCGAAGTCTTCTGTTGGGGGAAGTACGTAAACTTGTCGTCTGAAGCTTAATATATGGGAATATTCGTCACCAGGAATACCGGCTCTCAGGAACGAGACCGGGGAGGTTAACTGCAAACCAAGGCTTTTTATGGCATTTTCAGCGAGAACATGGGGTATGTAGGGGGATATGTTTGAGATGATTATTCGTTTTGTCGGAGAAACGAGTCTGCGGATGTTTATTACGTTATTGTTGATAGTTACGGATGTATGGAGTTTTAAAAGATCTGTGATGCCTTTTGGCCGAAATATTATTTATTAATTATTTAAATTAT
>CAJUYH010011418.1:0-11067 GCA_910591685.1 Galerucella tenella
ATATATATATATATATATATGTATGTATATATACAGTTGCGACTCCTACAGGGCGTTTTTTTCAAATCGATATGTATAATATATGCCAACATGAACAGTCTGAACAATAGTCTCCAGTTTGTCGTTCCAAATTAAAAGCACATGGCTATTTAGTTGTTTTTGTTATAACAACAATAAAATAAATGAAATTGCTCTATGATTTGAAACGATAATTTATTTGATTGAAATTTAAAATGTGGCCTTGTCGGTTAAGTTTAATAAAGAGAGCACGAATATTCGGTGATACCAATGAAACAGCCACAAAATTCTTTATTCATAAGAGAATAATAAAAAAATTTTGCGATAATAATTTATCGAGACCAGTAAAAATATTGGGTGTAGAAACTAGTTGTGATGAAACTGGAATTGCAATTGTTGATGGTACAGGTGCAATATTAGGTGAATCACTTTATTCACAAAGTGCCACGCATCTCAGGTAAATTAACAGAAAAAAAAATAAATAAAAGAACAAATGTATAATTTCATTGTATTAATTGTACGACTTTCCATGCCTATTATATATTTTAGCTATGGAGGTATTATTCCACCGGTTGCCAGAGATTTTCATCGACAAAATATTACAGATGTGTGTGAAAAAGCTTTGAAAAATGCGGGTTTACGATTGAGGGATATCGATGCAATTGCAACGACAATAAAACCCGGTTTGGCATTGTCTTTAATGATTGGCCGAAATTTTGGAAAATATCTTTCGAAATTGGGCAATAAGCCATTTATACCAATCCATCATATGGAAGCACATGCATTGACGGCAAGAATGAATGAAGATGTAAGTTTATTTATGAATCATTATTATTATTACGTATGAATCAACTGAATAATCCATTTGTAATTGTCAATTATATCTGTCTAGCATAGGTGAATTTTCCATTTTTGGTTCTTTTAATATCTGGTGGACATTGTTTATTAGCTCTTGTTGAGAGTGTAACAGAGTTTCATTTGCTTGGTACAACAATTGATGATGCTCCGGGTGAGGCTTTTGATAAGGTTTGTCCTCAGATAAATTGTAAGAATAAATTTGTTTTTTTTTTATATTTGACATTTATTGTACGTATTATAAAGGTTATTTCATGTGAATAATGTGTTTAGGTAGCACGCCGACTAAAACTAAACAATATCCTGGAATATCGTGATAAAAATGGAGGCGCTGCAATTGAACTGGCGGCGAGTAAAGCAACAGATCCACGACAATTTGAATTTTTTACTCCAATGTCACATTATCGTGATTGTAATTTCAGTTTTTCGGGATTGAAAAACAGCATTTTCCGACAAATAAAAAAACTCGAGATTGATTCGAATGTCATTGGTGATGAAATCATTCCCGATATTGAGAATATGTGTGCGGGATTTCAAATGGCTGTAGCTAAACATCTTGCTAATAAAACCAAGTGTGCAATGATGTTTTTGGAGAAACAAAAATTGATTCCTGATGAAAATCGAACACTGGTAATTGGCAATTGAAGTAAATATTTTGGTTAATTGATTTTATTTAATTGGATTGCTATTTGTTTTTTAGGTTGTCTCTGGTGGTGTTGCATGTAACAATTTTATCGCCAAAGTTCTTAATATTATTTGCAATCAAATGGATTATCGTTTAGTAAGACCACCGCGAGAATTGTGCATGGACAATGGTATAATGATCGCGTGGAATGGCATTGAACGATGGAAAATTAATGCTGGAGTGCTACGTGATCCCGATGAAATTGAGCGTGTGGATATCCAATCTAGGGCACCGTTAGGCGATGATTGGATATCGCAAGTCAAAGAGGCAGATATACAGTGCAGAACAATAAAAACAAAGGAGATCTCCTGACCAATAATTCTAATCTCCAACATAAATCAACAATACGAAAGTTGTAAATATTTTGTAAACAATTTTTTCATTTTAATGATCAATTAAATAAAGTAGATACAAAATAATTATTTGCAAATTTAACAAAGCTATTTACATGTTTTTCACGACAATGTCAATTGATTTAAACCACCGTTGGACTATATACCTGTAATTGTTTTTTCAATTTTTTGAATAATTCAACTTCTTGTGATGTATCAGTCATCTTTTCTATCTCCATCATTGCAACTTTGTCCAAATGATCGCGAATTTTGCTTTTGATCATTTCAATTTCTTCTTTATTCTTTTTTATCAATGATGTTGTAAAAATTTCATTGAATTCCAAAAATTTTGTAGGCTTAATCTCGTCAGGAATTTCATTTGCAATAGTTTGCAAATTATGCAATGCTGGTTCTATCCCTTTGTAAATTTTGTCTGCATCATTAGTATCCATTTTATTTACAATTAATATCGAGTGCATATCTAACAAATCAGCATTATATAATTCCAATTCTTTGTTCAATAAAACAACTGTCTCCAGACAATCGCGATAACTGTGGCGTGTTGATAAACGAAAGCCCTGAATGTCCACGATAAAGACGAGCAATTTTGTTCTATCCAAGTGTTTCAAAAATTTGTGGCCCATTCCAATATTTATATGCGCACCCTCTATTAATCCTGGCAAATCCGCAACTGTTATTCTTCTAAAATCTGGATATTCAATTATTCCCAATTGTGGTTTAACCGTAGTAACTGAAAAAAAGAAAACAAAAATGTTCCAAATAAAATTTAATATTTCGATTTGTGATTAAAGAAAAAATATATAGTTTTCACTCAATATTATTACATGGATACTCGGCGACTTTTGGTTTTGCATTCGATATACTCTTCAATAATGTACTCTTGCCAGCATTTGGAAATCCAACAAGAGCAACATCAGCAATTAATTTTAAATCCAAATGAATTAAATGACTTTGGCCTTTTTGTCCACTAAAACCTGTCTGTTGACAACCACCAATTCCACCCCGTGCTACAATTAATTTCGAATTTTCTGTATCCACTTCACCTATTTATCAAATAATAATATTAAATAATATTATTTATACCGTGTATTAAATAATATTGAAATAAAAGAAAATCCTTTATATATTTATTTTATTTTTTACATTTTTCTCACCTATTTTAATTCCATTTTCATCGAATACTGTCACACCGCATGGGACTGGTAATAGAGTATCATCAGCGGGCTGGCCAATTATTCCTCTAGCCTCACTGGGATATCCATTTTCAGCCACAACTTTTCTATCTTTATATTTTTCTGCCAAATGTGTTAATGATAATCCTTCAGTGGCAACTACAACAACATCACCGCCTTTTCCACCAATTCCACCATAACGTGGAAGACCGGTACCGCCAACACCACCTTTAACTCGTAATTTTAATGAGTCAAGAAATCCACGTCGAAGATATTTCCTTGGGATTTTCTAGTGGAAAACCAATAAAGTAACGAATTTAAGGATTTATTTGTAAGAAATATACCGATATTGAAACCTAGATACGTATTAATACTCATACCCTTGAGGCATAACCTAGAACGCGTGTAACAAAAACCATCTTTTTGTTAGTGTTTCTTTGTTGTTTAATTAATTAAAAGTGCACTGTAAATATCATCGAAAATTTTCATTGATTCTGTAAAAGTCCAACTTATTTTTACTGTTATCATTACAATTAAACAATTGTGAATATTTGCAAAACTGTCAGTAACAATTATCGCAGTAGTGTTGCCGCAGTAAAAGGTTTACTCATTGGCTGGAATCACTACAATCACTTTGGGCGCTGCCTGGCTTTTTTGTGTATAAATTCAAATTTCCCGGTAATCATGGCTGCCGTCACCATCTTGCTCACGCATACAAAAAAAAAATGTTTATTCAATTGCAAATACTCACACCGAAAGCATCATATCCAAATTCACCATTCTCACGTTGAGTTAATAATACTTTCGTATTCGCAAACGTAACGTTTTTTTTTTTTTTTTTTTTCATTTTCAATTAAACAAATAGAAAGCTACTGCTTAAAGTCGATATGCTGAGTACAAGTAAGTTTCATCAGCAATTGTTTTTGCATTGCAGGCCGTAATCATTTTGTCCGTCAACCAAACGTCTCCAACATCAGTCACGAGTGAAGAAGAATAATAAATAGGAAAAAAAAAATGATGTCCCAAAATTTAAATATGGACTGAACTAATTGATGAGTTTAATCAACATAACCTACACAGAGCCTTATATGACAAATAAAATTCAAAATGTATTCGAATACATCTCCGACACACAACATTTGTCTCAACTTTGGACAATTCTCACATAAAAATATCGCAAACATTCATGAAATCTGACAAACTATTGCATCATTCCACAATACTTTGAAGTTCGCAGCATAATCATTCTGACAATAAATACATGATTAATATGAGTGGCAAATGTCTACCAAACAATCCAATATCAATTGCCAAAGCTGTATTTTATTACTTAAACATATACAATGCTCCTATATAAATATATAAATATGCATAATGACATATTCATTTATAAAGTCCATACCAAGAATGGATACGTGCAATATGTGGCGCCAGTCGTGAAATAAATTTAGCACGACTGTGTGTTGAAGAAAATCCTATATATATATATACAATTATATTGTAACAACACATAATTCTATTCAGCCAATCTGATAAGATGAAAAAATGAAAAATGAAAGAGAAGTACAAGAATAAAATAAGCAATCACTCAATATAAAAGATGTTTAATGTGTTCAACAGACTTATACCAATGCACAAGTCTTATGTGCAATAAATAACAGGGTGAAATCAATTGTAACACTCGGTCGTGATAATCAATTGAAACCCGGGATACTGCTGCAAATGAAAGCGTTGAAAAAAATGTATATACACATGTGCTTACACATGTGTATATTGATATGTTTGTGTTGCACACGCGGGGAAATGCGCTTGGAGGCTCGTCTGACGACGACGACGACGACGACGACGACGTCAGCTGCTGCTTCCATTGGTACTACGTGTGCGTGTTAAAATTAAATCTAGCTTGCAAATATCTAGTCAGCAGTTTAGTTGTTTGACGAAGGCACGTCTACTATACGTAACTACATACATTTTCTCTTGAAGCCGACGACGACGTCGCGACGAAGGCGCGTCCTCTAGCTCAGTCTCAAGAGCATATTCCATCTGTGCGGGTTTCTATACTCACAATTTGTAACGTTTTTTTTTCTTTCTTTCGCACCGTCTCGGTTATTTTATTGCCGTTTATATTCTCCATCTTCGTTGCGCACGTATATTCGCTTTTCATTTTATTTATTTATTTATATATTTATTTTCGGCAGTCCATTCAGAATTGTTGTAACACAGCGAGATACGTATTTCGACGTTGCTCACGTCACATATTTTCTTTTTGGTATTTTTCTATCAATTTTTTTTTTTTTTTTTGTTATCTTCTTTCGTTTTCGCTTGAGCTGGTTTTCTTTTCTCTTCGTTCAGTGATATTTTTGGATATTGTACGATACGTATGTTGGTTTATATACATATATATAAAACCGCTAAATATCTTTAAAACAAATATATATATAAATTGTTTTCAACTCCAACGTCATTGAATTCGCATTGCTTGAGGTAAATTATATCCTACCAATGTCACACATACTTTAAACGACCATTTGGTTACGGCCATTTATTTATCAATATGATTATTATTTATTTCTTTTTTTTTTCGTGTATTTTTTTATTTTTGATCATGGACAAGTGCGACACTCGCACGATACATTGTATACATATGTCGTTGGACTTTTGCAAATAGCAATCTGTCGGGGAGAATAATATTTTCATATTTTTGTTTTTCTGCATTATTATTATCATCATCATCATGCCAATGTGCAGTATAAAATTTTTGCTAGTACAATACAATAAATTTAAATTATAATTGATGATAATGATTGCATCGAACTCTTTTTACACATAAATAAATGTGTTTTTTTTTTTTTTTTTTTTGGTTGTCCGCAAATGCCACTTTTTTTCATACTTCTGTTTTTTATACTTTTTATTCTTACATTATTGGATGCTGCGACGTTGTTTAAATGATGTATAACGCAGAGTAATGCTAAATTTAACGACAAATGAGATTTTAAGCGGCGCGCGTCGATGCTCTAAATACATATACATATATATGTATATATATATTTAGACGCACAAACACGTTTGAATTCATTTGTTTACACAATAACAGTAAAACAATCAAGTATACATAAATTCTTTGAATAAAATTCCACACATTTATTCAAATGCAATTAAACAGAAAAACAATGATTATTATTCTGCAAAACCAAAAAAAAAAAAAAAAAAAAAAGAAATTAAAAGGCGCGTGACAAGAGAGTCGCGCGACACAACGTGCGTCACAATTATTCTTCCTGATGACCGTGTCATACATATGCAATCAATTGTCAAACAGTTTAGAATTATATATTATTGTTGCATTACAGCACATTTACTAAAGACCAAATAAATATCTGTACATATATACATACATGATTATAAAGATAAATATGTGTATGTATATCAATTTTATTATTGTTCTCTAGGCCAATCTACTTCGGATAACGTGGGACGAGTATCATCTCGTCCATATAATATCCAATGAGTCACTCGTCGAGAGGAAATCAACGTAGGTATAATTATTATATATGGAACTTAATTATACCTCATTGCACAAAGTCAAGGTTAACTTCTTCATCAGTTATCCTCGATTAATTTATTAATTGGATGTAAATAGAGAATTAGTGAATGAGAAATAAGACGAAATAGAAAAGAAAAAAAGGGTGGAAAAAAATGTAGCAAGAGTTTATATACATCAAATGACCCCATATTCATTCAATTGAAATGTACATAACATAAAATTCAAATTTTGAGGGTGACGGTCACTAGCGTTTGCGTATGTGCGTTTGTAAATGTGTATGTGCATTTTTTACAATGATTTGAATAGCATTTTGTTAAATGCCCTTCAACCTTATTCTATCACCAATTGTAGTACTAAATTTTCAATGTTTTGCGATTTATTATGTATAAAAATACAGGAGAATAAAGTAGAAAGTGGAGAACGTCCTGTAACGTAATATAAACAATTATACATATATATATATATATTTGTGAGGATATATCGAAAGATATATCAATCGAAATTGACTAGCCTTGATCCTATGCCAAAATTCTTGACAGAGAAAGCGCATGGGCACCCCTCGTGACATTACAACTCGTCTTGAACTCATTTAACATTTGCATCATCAATTATTGCGTCTCATCGTGAATGCAAATTTTTGATTTACTTTTTTTTCCTCCCATAGTTTTTTTTAATTATGAATTTAGTGATTTATCGCATATATATATATATATATATATAGATGACCTTGAAATATTGATTTATAAATTAAATGTTATTATATATGTATGAATTCCCTTTGTTTCTGTCCTTGACGACTTAGTTGATAAATTATTAATTCATTTTGTTTTTTTCTTCTTTTTTTTTTTTCATTATTTTTCGACGTTAGCGATCAACTTCCAGTTAGTAGCAATGGACCGGGATGACGATGACTTTGGCGAGGGTTTCATTGCCGAGTCACATCCATTGAGACCAACTAATTTATCAGTACCACTTGGACGTGATGAATCTCGTGCACCAAGTATGAGCAGTAGCGTTAGTGATTTGGATGCGCCTATTTATGCACGTAATACAACATTTCCTGTACCATCAGCGGTGAGTTAACAATGTCACCCATAAATAATTGAATGAATAAATCAGTTAGTTGATAATAAGCAAATGGATGATGAAATAAATTGCGCGATATAATATTTGAATTTGTTCTACATAAAGTAATTTTTTTTTTCCTCGATTTATTCTTGAATTTAAATTATTGCGCGCGCGTTTTTACTAACAGCGCCAATTAATATCAACTAATTTTGTCGCATCACGTACACTTCTCTATATGTTTTATTAATAAAATGTAAAAAAAAACGATGATGACTTTAGGTTTGTTGTGCATTGACAAATAATATCCACTATGATCTTATAAATAAAAAATAAAAATAAGAAATAGAATAAATATTATAAATAATATAACGATGAAGTTTAGGATTGCTTCACGTACAATTAATTATCTTTGTAAATAAAATATAAAAGTCGCGGAAAAAAAGTGGAAATGTAATTGTTTGTCAATGATAATTGTTAGTGGTACCCAGTTGAATCGGTGACGTTGGATGAGACAAGAGGTATAGCCATTATATTACACTTGGCCTCGTGACTATACACGTGTACACACGCACGCGTATATATACATATTACTGTGCAAATATGCATGTATCATATGTTCTTTGAGGTTTAACCTTTTTTTCTTTTTTTCATGGAATATACATCAGAATTATGCTAATAATTTATTTCAACAATTCAAATAATGAATAAGAAATGCATTAACATATTTCAACACGTTTCATCATTGGATTTAGCCTTCGTCAAATTGTTTTGCTTGTCGCACATGATCAGTATGACAATTTCCTTTATCATTACCAATAAAAATTAAAATATTAATTGTATAAATATGCTGTATGCCATTGGTTTAATGCTGACATTTTTACATTCTTCGACAAATTCATTTTCAATAATTGATTGAATTGATTCAACAGTATTTATTATTTAATTCAAGGAATTTAATTTAACATATTTATTTATTGTATAATTAATGGATCGAAGTTGAACTTGGTAATTTTCCTGTCGGTAAAATTGTTACACTGTTTACAATGTAACTGTGAATAACAGTAAATAGACAGTGCCACTTATTGCTATGTCTTTCGAATGTATTTCTCCAGTATATTCATTATTGTGTTTTGTTCAATCTATTTAATAGATTGATATTATATGCACGTCACTATTGCATTCCGTTGCGTAATGTAACGCGTGGCCAATGTCGTTGACAATAATATTCCACTGCAATAACATTTTATACCTATCTACGTATTTACATTGCATCATTCAATCGTACAATAACATATATACAACATTCAATGTCAATGTATCAAAAAATTTTTATTCAACTTCAATATAAAGTATATAAAATTATTCAAGTTCAATTAATTCAATCTTATTATATTTTCTTTCTCTGCAAACACTCCAGAACATTTATTGCAGAAATGTTTTGCATGATTGCAACAGCTGATGCTGACATACACACACACGCACACACACCCAAACGTATATACGCACGTACAATACGACATAACGTCAATGTATTTCATCAGCACTTTACCAACAGGTTAAAACTTCGCAGGTCATTCTCTTCCTCTCTCTCTCTCTCTCTGTTTCGTGCTCACTTCACAATATCTCCATAAAATTTTTCATCCCCTCCACATTGAGTTCAATGACGTCATGTGCTCGTCAAACTACCGTATATCGATTAATGTTGAACGTGCGTTTTAACACGTATACAATGCTGAGCTCTGATGCTATTGGCCAATGAAAAGGGTGTGTGCTTGGGGCTCGTCCGTACATACTTACGCGCACACTCACTCTATCTCTTTTTTTGTTATTATTATTATTATTATTATTATTATTATTATTATATGTTCCTTCTGGAAAGCTTGTATGACGACATTTCACAGAATTATACCGCGTTTTTGCATTGACCGTTGCGCGTGCGCGCCCGTGTGTGGATTAGTCTGTCTATATATAACCGTTACCATTAAAACTTGCAAGCGGTTTTATTTTTTTCTTTACACGACCACTGTGTAGACCCGGTGTCGATTGTACTACTACGCAATATTTGGTACGATTGAAGAAGAATAAGAAAGTCCAATCAATAATATATCGGAGGGAGATTATTGTGTTCAATGTGCATTGAACATTCAATCTATTTAATGCATATAAATTTGAAGCAATATAATTTATTTGTAATGCGCAGTAATGATGATACTCATGATAATGACATGATTTCTTATTTTTACTATTCATCTTTTATTATTTAAGGGGTTAATGTATATCAGAATTTTATGTTTTTTTTTGGTGGTTTTTAATGGTAATTAGTTTTATTTGCATTCTGGAAAAATGATTTGAGCTATTGAAAAAACATTTTTTATTTTTTTTTTATTTTCATGCAGTAGATGATGAAAGAAAACATGAGGGCTGCGTATTTATTAGATATATGTTTAGATGTGAGATGTATATATATATGTTGGTGTGCGATTTCGTGGAGAATAGATGTGGGGTTGGTAATATTGAGGGTTTGCGCTTGCGCTTTCAATGTCTAAGGGCGATTTTTACAGTATTCATGGATGAGAGGATAAAATATATCAGTTGTGAAACAAACTCACGCTAGTACAGAAGCAAAAGTACTCCATTGATATTACATAAAATATATCTACATATATACAATACGTAAATATTAACAACAATATATATTTGACGATATTGTGTTTGTTGTAATTTTCAATAATTTTGTTTATTATTAATATTTCATTTATGTAGAAATATATTGTGATGCGATTTTAATTTGATACATTTAATAATAATCGTATATTGAATTGTTCTTCTTCATTTTCGAATATGTATGCTTTGATTCACTCGCAATGCGACGTTTCTATTTATCCAACGAATTCGTCCACAAATCGATGAATCAAAGTATACCTAAAAGCAAAATGAAGATGCTATATCATTCGTATATTGAACATGTAGACATAATTTCGTTTCAGCTATTCATTTATTTTCGCTTTTTTTTTTTTATTTTTTTTTTATTAAATTAAAGATATAATTCTGTTTAGCAATAGTACACGGTATATTTCACTCACTTACAATCCATGTTTTACAATGTAATTTAGATGATATTATTGCCCAGTTGTAAAGATTATCATTTAGCAACGTAGCATTATTTGGTAGTTTTGTTTGATTTGGGTTATGTAACACAGTGAATTGACGTTGGTAAATATAAAGCTATCAATTTAGTGACAACAGTGTGAAATATATACGGATTATTTTTTCTATATGTTGATATTTGTGAAAAAAGTTAATAATTATATTAAAAATCTATGTGCTATATAAATTCATTTATGTTTTATTTTATGGAAAAAAAAAAAAAAAAAA
>CAJUYH010011419.1:0-11067 GCA_910591685.1 Galerucella tenella
GATCAACAATTTCTGTAAAATATTGCATTGGAAAATTGCAATGGCAACTTTCTTCGCTTTCAATTATCCAATCACTTCGTTGGAAAATGCATTGTATTTGTATTTTCATTATCTACCAAAAAAATTTCTATTACATTATGGCAAAGTCCGTTTTTCACTAGGATTTTTTCATAAAAATTTACCTATTGCTTGCAGAGTCAGCTCCAATGTAATATTGGAAGGAAAAGGAAAGATCTGACCGTTGGAAATACCAAGTAGGGCTTAGAGAATTGAAAATTCTTCTGGGTGACTACAACCTGCTAAGATCAAAAGAATGCATAAGTCGAAGTAAAACTGCGCGAGTTTTAACAGGGATCCTAACGAGATATTGTTGTCAGAATTGGCACATCTGCACTACCAGAGGATGCCCACAGGGAGGAGTAGCATCCCCATTAATGTGGAGTCTGACGGTTGACGAACTCCTGTGTGGTTTGACGGATCTCGGTATATCCTGCCAAGGATATGCCGACGATATTGTCATAACAGCCAGGGGAAAATTCGAAAACACCCTTTGCGATATTGTACAAAAGGGTCTGAACTATACAAATAGCTGGTGTAGGCAAGTGGGACTTAGCATAAACCCCACTAAAACCATCCTGATAGCCTTCACTAAAAAAAGAAAACTCAACCTCAAAACCATAAAACTTGATGGGAACGAGATTGAATGGAGACAAGAAGTCAAGTATCTAGGTTTAACTTTAGACAGTAAACTCCTGTGGAACAAACACGAAAAGGAGATTACATACAAGGCAAAAATGGCTATAATGGTGTGCAGAAATCTGGCAGGAGCAAACTGGGGCTGTAACCCAAAAATCCTAAGCTGGATGTACACTGCCATAGTGAGACCAATCATCACTTATGGAGCCATTGCCTGGTGTAGTAGAACTAGCCTATTGACGACGAGAGAAAACCTCTCCAAAATTCAAAGACTAGCCTGTATATGCATTACAGGAGCAATGAGAACATGCCCAACGGCGGCCATGGAAGTGATTCTCAACCTCACCCCTTTACATATGGTGGTGGAAAGTGTTGCAGAAAGAACAAGATACAGACTAAGTAGAGAGGGAATCATTAAAAAAAACACCTCCTCCCTTCTTAGAAATCAGACAACCTGGGACATGCCACAAGACGGTATGATGAAAAAATATAACTTTTCAAAGAAATTCGTTACGGAAATGAGCAACAAGAAGGAATGGGATCCAAATACCATTACCAGACTTGGAAAGAATGCCATTCAATGGTACACAGACGGCTCAAAAGCAATAGAAGGAACTGGGATAGGAGTGTTCGGGCCAGGAACCAAACACTCTGAAAGCTTGGGAAAAACCCCAAGTATCTTTCAAGCGGAAATCCACGCCATAAGAAAGTGCGCCCAGTTCAATATTGATAAAGGATACAGAAGACAAAGGATTATCATAATGTCGGATAGTCAAGCAGCCATTAAGGCACTGAGCTCTTGTGTAATCAGTTCCAAAATGGTGTGGGAATGCCTAGACAAACTCAATGAACTAGGCGAGAACAACATAGTCACCTTACTATGGATTCCAGGACACACTGGAATAGAAGGAAATGAAATAGCAGATAAACTAGCAAAGAGAGGGACTGAAATACCTTTCTGGGGGCCCGAACCCTTTTGCGGAATCAGCTCCAATGTAATATTGGAAGAAATAAGTAATGCCGAGAAAAAGAGAAGATCTGACCATTGGAAAGATCTAGTAGGGCTTATACAATCAAAGACTCTTCTGGGTGACTACAACCTGTTGAGATCAAAAGAATGCATAAGTCAAAGTAAAACTGCGCTAAGAGTTTTGACAGGGATCCTAACGGGACATTGTCGCCTGAATGGGCACCTGAAAAAGCTCAAAATAGTGGAGGAAGAAGAATGCAGATTTTGTGGAATGGAAGAAGAAACCTCCATCCACATACTTTCCAACTGCACAGCACTCCAGAATCCTAGAGCACAGCACCTGGGAGATTACTGGATAGAAGAGGAACATTTGCCTAAGTTGAAGCCTGCAGACATCCTAAAATTCCTCCGGGAAATAGGACTAAAGGAACTACTAGTTTCTGAGACTCTCCTCAGAAACTGAGTAGAAGTAAGGGGGCACAATAGACCTTTCAGGTCTCAGTGAATGTCACCCCAAAAATCACACATACATACATACTAGTTTCTGAGACTCTCCTCAGAAACTGGGTAGAAGTAAGGGGACACAATAGATCTTTTAGGTCTCAGTGAATGTCACCCCAAAATATATGCATTTCTGGCCTAATAAATATCTTAGAATCTGCATAATGGTTCCATTAAATGGTGGATTTAATTAGAAACAGTTGGTGTTATTTATAAGTGGGAACTGCTTATTAGTGAAACCAGTACATTGAAAACTGAATAATGGGTTTTGGTAGAAAATAAAGCATTTCACGAGTTAATATTATCATTATGTTTATACATAAAAAAGATCCTTCTAAGCAGACTAATTATTATTGTAACACATCTCCTGATGATTAAATTACTTTGAATTTGATGGAATCTGTTGTATAAGTTTACTGTTTTGCAACAAACTTCTTCTAAAGTTAATTAATAATAAAAAAGTATTTGAACTTGTTCAAGAGTAACGAAATTACATCCGCTAGAAAGCTTAATGAACTTCTTGAATAACAGAACTTTTTGAAAATACAGAGTTCGGGAAAAGTGAAATTGTTAGTTTCGTAATACGTGAAGCTTCTTTTTGTTACAAAAATTGATTCCACTCGAATTAAGCCATTTTAATCTATTCTATCCTCCTTTTTAGAGCTAAAATGTCACTGGAGATATTGTAATAAAAATGAGTGATGTAGTTTCTAAAGGCAAACTATTTTCATTCACCTCAGTAAAAATTTGAAGACCATTCAATTGTTTCATCCCTTAGAATGTGAAATTGCATTTAAATAAATAAGTGACACCAAATATAATTGAGAATTCCACAATACTACATAATCTTAATTTTGGTCAGTGACCGGTTTCACAATCATCACCACAGTGGATGAAAGCCAATATGTAAAGATGAAAAATATATACAACAATAATTGGGATTAAATCTCCTCTGTAAGTTCCTTGTGGCATTACTTATTATTTTTCTCTTATTCTTTTGGGAATCAAACCACAATAATGTTTTTATTTCGACGTTTCGGTAGCGTTCCAGCTACCGTTGTCAAGATTAACTAGTGATAAAATTAATAAAATAATTTTTGGTCCCTATCTGACACAACGAAAAAATATGACAACTAGACAATCAATAATATTTTGAAGTTTAAGACTACAAAGCTTTGTTGTCAAATTTTATTAAGGTCCATTCATAGTAGATCACACCTCTGGTAAAATGTGAAATAAAATATTTCATTTTATGACATTTTAACGATATATTATGATAGTCTACAAGAAATGGAATCCAATGAAGTGCACGTTCCAGGAACGGTTTTTATTGGGATAGCGCTTTTTTAAGCTTATTTTGGGAATGTTGTTGATAAAACGCGTTTGTTGTTACTTTTTTGTGTATGATCATTTTTGTTCTCAAAACATGTATAACTCAGTTTGGTGATTTTGTGTATTGAAGTGTGTATCGATTAACAACGATTCCAATGATAAATCATAAGAAAACCTGGATAAAAACTTATGATGCTATCCTGATAACGCAGGTAATTGATTATTAGAAATTTTCCTTTCTAATATTGGTAACCAAATTTGACTACATTCGGCTGAAATACTAGCTACACATTTATCTGGATTTAGTTGTATTAAAGCACTTTCTTTGATTTTTCGTCTTTTATTATTGGGCTCTTTCAATATTATTTTTGTCGAATCCCATTGAATTTTATGCCCAAGCATGTTTACAAATACCTGACTTAAAGAACTCCCTATCTCTGATGTATTTTTTATGTTCACTTATTCGGACTTTCAATGGTCTAGATGTTTCACCCAAATAGAATTTGTCGCATTCACAAGATATCTGATATATGCAGTTTTTTGAAGATTGTTCTTCATTTTTTGGTTTCGTTTTTGTTAAGATAGATCTCAAAGTATTGTTAGATTTAAAGCTGGTACGAATATTAAATTGATCACCAATTTTCCTAATTCTTTCTGACAAACCCCTAACATACGGTATTGTCAAGTTTTTGAAAATTATGTTTGCTGAATTATTAATAATATTGTTATTTTTATGAGGTATTAACAATGAGCCTTTCTCTATATTCTTGATTTCTTTATTTACAAATTCTGCCGGGTAACTATTGGCATTTAAAACATTTTTCAGTAGAGTTTTCTCCTTTGTGAAATGATTATCATTAGAACAAATGATTCTGGCCCTATCGTATGAAGATTTTACTACCCCTTTTTTAACGCTTATGGCATGATTTGATTCAAAATTCAAATACCTATTAGTGTGTGTTGGCTTTCGATAAACACTTGTTTCATACCCCGTTTTATTGATAAGAATATCCAAAAATGGTAAAAAATTATTATTTTCAATTTCAATTTCTAATTTTATAGATTTTTCTCCTTCATTTATATTTATTAAAAAATCATTTCAACAGCTATAACAGCTATGTTGTCATGCTGTATTTCTATAAAACTTGATGAAATATCTTCAAAACTGATTGTAACAATATCAGATATCCAATAAACAATCCAAAAGTGGAGAACAAATTATATCCAGTAGACTATGTTGGAACTTTGCATAGTTTCACTTGTTTCAATAATTATTCCTATACCAACTAAGGTGTTCACTATGACTTATTTCCGAATTTTTTTGAGTCTGACCTATTTAAATGGCATTACAGTGAGAGCGGTTGGGTTTATAGAGACCAGCCTTTTGTAGAGTTTGCGGCATCTTTGGAATTAAGTGAATAAAATCACACCAACATTGTATTGATATTGAAAGACAATAATTGTAAACTTGTCAATATTGGATGTTTTTTTAGAATTTTATTGGAAATGTTGCCGATATAGGTTGAAGGTTGGTAGTTGATTTCCTCAATTCGCTTAAAAAGAATTGATTCAATTGCTTTTTTCTATTATCTCCTACGCACAGTATAGGGATTTGTTCACCTGGGCAGAGAAGTAGCTGATTCAATGCCGTCGCTGATATTCTGAACCAATGCAATCTGCCATGTAAGTTATATAATTTTCTCTCCGATTGTTTGTACAGTGCGTTTAGAAAAATCAAATTAAAATGAAACCTTTTTTATAACGGATATGAATCATAGTTTTTTTATATTTTAGAAGTGATAATAAAATCGAATTTTTCAATTATCATCGTCGATTAGACCTCAAATGACAAGTTTATTTATTTTACCTACGGCCCCCCCTGTAATCACTCAATAACACACAGACGGCATCAATGTAATGGTGTCTATTACGCACAGCTGTGAAGTAAATCGCACGGCTTCCCTAGCCACATCTCAGCAACTGTCAATAGACGTCGCCATTTTATTCAGAATTTACTATTTGAAAACATTCGATATTGCCACTTTTAACTATGACTATTTCACTAGAGTAAATTGATAACTGACAAAATTTGAAGGTTTTGAACTGGCAATTTTTTGTCTTGTCGCGGCAATTTTTTGATGTTTAATATATCAAATCTATGTGTATAAAATTCTATCACTCTGTGATAAAATTCAATATAAAATCTTTGTTAGTGGTTTCTAAGGAAACTAAGTTGTTTATTCATTTATTTAACTGTCTAAAAATTATTGAAACTGTTTCAAAAATTTAAATAAGTATTATTAACATGAATAATACAAGATTTGGAAATAATTGAATAAATGAAATAGAGACTACAATTAAGCGAAGTATACCCTCGAAATACAATGAAGACAAAAAAGTCTGCGTGGGAACAGTTTAGAATGTTTCTGGACGCACGTGATTATACATTAGAAAAGGATACTTCTGAACAAGTTATAGCAAAAATTCTTGAAGATTATGGTTTTAACATGAAAAAAGAGATGGAACTGATTATACTGAAGCTAGTGTGAAAACACTTTGGAAAACGACTGCTCAAATGGTTCAGGAAAAATATTTTCTAGAATTTAACATCAAAATTGATCAATTTAAAGATATTACCTATAAATTTGCTAGATTGGCCAGGGATACAAAACGTAAAAAGCTTCAGGCTGAACCTGAAACCAGAAAAAGAAGTTCTAACGCGTTTACCAAAGAAGAATTAATGGAAATGGTAGGAAGCTATTCTGAAGATAATCCTGATGGGTTACAAAAAAAAGTTTTCCATTTATGTTCGTTCGAATTAGCATGGCGTGGAAATGAAGCTGCTAATTGTGATATTAATTACTTTAAAAAAGAATATGATAATAAAGGTAATTTCACTGGCAGGGTAGAATATAATCCAATCTTTACCAAAACGACACAAGGAGGATCAAAAGCTTTATCTGGCAGTAAGTGGCTGGTAAGAAATAATGCTAACAACAATTTGTGTCCCGTTCGTTTATTTTTGAAAATTAGCCAAAAAAGAGAATCCAATCCTTATCTAACAACAACAAGATTATTTTTAACAGTACATCCAAATTGGGAGGAAGGAATATGGTACAAAAATTCACCATTGGGAATTAATACAGTTTCAAATTGGACGAAAATATAGGCAGAATCAATTGGTATAGACACAAAAAAAATAAATATAACCAATCATTCACATAGAGCTTCTGAAATATCTGCATCAGCAAAAGAAGGAGTTGGTGAACAAGAAGTAATTAAGCTTACAGGACATTCTTCTGCCCGTTCTTTGAAACCATATTTACAATTAAATGAAGAACACCATTTCCAACTTATAGAGAACCTTCGAAAAAATAAAGAAAAGGAATCCTCAGTTTCTAACTTAAATTCATCACAGGTTATGATGCAAAACAACCCCCAAAATAATGCTACAACGTACAATTATAATAATTGTACTTTTTACATAAATAAGTAATTTTTTTTTCTTAATGTTATTATTTTTTTGGCTTTGTATAATTGAAGTTTGCAATAAATAGAACGTTTAAACATATGATTTTTCAGTTTTTCTCTCGTGAAATAGTCATGTCGAATACCACTCAATTAAAAATTTTGTAAGGTGAAATTTTTCTCTTGTCGTATTCAAGTTTGTTGCAACAAACTTCCATGACAATCGAAAAATTTTGCCGACACTCTCGTGGTATTATATATTATGAGAAAAGCCCAAAGGGCCAAGAAGTATGTATTGATTATAATTGAAAAATGGACTTTCGATTATCAATAACATATTAGTAATGATTAAACATTAGTTCTTTAATGTAGTGTTTCTTCCATTTGTAATAGAGAAATAGAGATGGAGATGAAAGGTTACCAAGCACCTCTAATGATGTAACTGTTGTTTCTTGTGCTTCAACAAGCAAAGGAAGCGATTTATGATTTGTGTTCAATAACTGTACTGTTACTATAAACAATTATTATAATAACTAATATTATGGAATTAAATTTTATACAATAAAATTATTAGAAATATCTATTGTTGATGTTGGTCAAGTATTATTTATAATAAAATTATGAATACAAGTACAAGTAGGTCGTAGGTAAAGTATAGTACGTAACTAACGTTGTAATCTGATATTCACGATATATAAGTGTCGTGAAGATTCATATTACGAAATGAGATGGGAAATTTGTCAAACGAGGCCGTTATGCCGAGTTTCATAACCCATTGAATATCGTAATATGAATTAACGATACGAATGTGGTACAATATTTTACCTACTACCAATTATGTTAATTATTCACTTAAAATCAGTCAATATTCCTGGAATTAATGATATTAGAATCATGTAACAAGCAAGCGTTGCGCTCATTGTTAATTCATTTTTCGAACTGTCAATTCTGACGCGTTCACTTGGTATAATTGTATCGACATGAGTCCCGACTATAAAAGTGTGGATTCGGTTATAGAACTTGCAGCAAATAACGCAATACAAACCGTAGTATCCGCTAAATCCAGCAATAGATACGAAAAATAATATAAGCGATTCGAAGACTGGTGCATTCTGCAAACTGTCAACTTTGACACGTCGATTCCAATTGATTTAACTTCACCGCACTGGTGCGGTGAAGTATCTCACTACGAAACTCATATCAGTATCGTAATGTTTGATATTACATACTAGTAGTAGGTAAAGCATTTCACGCACTCACGGAATTGCGCAAAATGCTCCTTACCACACACGTTACGTAATGTACTGATACAGTGACTGAATTTACTACACTAACTTTAGCGTCGGATAGTCATGCAGAGTAAGATAAAAAAAAAGAATAATTTTATTACTGCCTACACAGTAAAAGTGTTACTTCTATGATCGATAAATATAACAGAAACTGACGTTTAATGTCAATTGGAGAAAAAATTGGTTTATCAGTCTCTGATCTTTATTATATCCTATGTACACCTTTCTTAGGTACACTTGAGGAATACAAAGCTTTGTTTTCTTCAGCTCCACATCAACATCAAGTTCTGTTAAAAGTTTCAGAGATTGTTTCTCTTTTCCCTAAAAATTCCTCTCGAGAATGAAATGAGAAAATAGTGTAAAAGGCTTGGATTCCATTAGGCGCGATAATCTTATGCGTCTCGTCCCGGAAGAAAGCGTAATTCCTCACATTAGAGCCATTTTGACCTAAGCCGGCTTTCGCTCCTCTTAAAGCAAATAAAATCGTATACCCACCTGTTAGTCTGGAAAAGGAATTAACTTATTTATAAGACTGGAAAAGTTTTTCGACAACAGGAAGGTGTAAAAGTGTAATAATGATTAACTGAAAGTGGCTCGAAAGATGAGGGTGAATAATTCCAACTTTGTAATTATGAGTAAGTTGTGTTTGTTTCTTATACAGTACACGTGATTGACAGTGATTGAATTCGTTGTTTCACAATCATTGAAGATTCAGACAAAACTGCAGTGTGTAATTAAGCGCATTAAAATGCACAAGCAGCTGGACAGTGGAAGTGAAGTAACATGGTTTTTAAGTTATTTTGAACGACAATTCCAAAGTGGGCGCCCGCTTTTCCCGTTTAATGTTGTATGTTATATGATGTAAGTTATACTATTTATATCGATTATTCATTTATTTATATATAATTGGAATACAAACAGGACAAGCCCAAAACAGTATTCCCAATATTTGTTACAAAACACGTTAAATAAACAAACATTAAAAGTAAAAAAGATATTGTAAAACTACAGTATTCATAAATATCAGAAGAAAAAAAAGGGAGAAACATTTTAAAACTATAATTAACAATGACCCTAATCAGCTTGTCGAAATTTCTCAGAGGAGAAAAAATATCAACTGTGAGGAGGTCACAACAATATTTATTATAAGCTTTTTCAATGTTATATATTTAAACGTAGGAGGTTGAAAATTTCTAAGTTAGGTCAAGTTGATTATGGGTAGTAATAACCCAAGGACATTGATAATTGTTTGAAAAAAAATGTTGTGACAGATTTCGAAAGCTTGTTGCTTGGAAACAGACCGACGACATAGGCGGAGGTCTGTTGCCTACAAGCAACAATCCATAGATACAAAAAATACTTATACTGACCCGTGGCGCCCTCCACTTGTACGGGTGGCGCTACCTTGAGAGTCCCGTCAGTACCTCTAACACAAATCAGATGGTCGTGAACTTCGCTAACAGTCGAAAAAGAAGATTCCTGTAATTCTACAGTTTTTGGCGGCATATTCAAAATTACTGTAATTTTACTTTCATTGCAAAATCACATCTATGGTCCATTTTTTGATATTTCATTTGAAGTTACTGAACAGATTGATATTACAATAATAACAATCAAATAGTCAAAGTCAAGTTAAATTAAATCAAATGTCAAAAAAATGGACCATACAATGCCTGAAGTGAGAAAAATGAAGGAATAATCATCAAATTTATATATTTTATTGAATAAAAAAGTATACAATAAATGGAACGTTTTTTTGTATATTTCAATGATAAACATGAAGAAAAATAAATGTTGGGAATTCAACAACAATGCTGGGAAGTTCAAAGCTGTAAGAATAACTACTTCTGTTACTTTTCATTTAATGAATAGGTTTTTCATGAAGATAGAGCTTACCGGGTACACTTCACATAACAGTCTTTGACAAAACATATTCTCGACATTGTCTCTTAAAATGAAAGTCCCACTATGAACAATAAAAACCAACTACGAAGACTCAACACACACACAAATAAGCAAAATAGTTTTCAAAAACGAAAACTGGAAAACTTCACGATACACGTCAGGCAGTTGTCAGGTTAGGATCATAGATAACAGAATAGATAACACGTTAGGATGTCAGCGCCGATATATGTAGAAGAATTTGCAACTACCACTAACGGCGTTACAGTTCTCACTAAATTAGAAATTTTAGTACGGACGGGACTCCCTATGTGGCAGCACCCTCGCGCCTTCATAGATCCCCTACCCTGCAACAAGCTTTATCAATGTCCGAGGGTTATTCGGATAGAAAGTTTTTTGCTAATTATAGAAAAATACAGTATTACAACCAAATCCTGACATTTCGAAATATTGAATATTTGAAACTTTAAAGTCGAAATAAATCAATATGTGTGCATAGCAACGTGAAAATAGCCCATGGTCTGTTATCAGTGTAATGTTGACATGATTGGGTGAAATTGTTCATCTGATAAAAATCAGGAAATTTGATTGGTTCTTGGAACTGTCGGAAAATTTTCGATTATATTTATTGGTTACTGCTTCCTGTATATTATCCAAAATTTTCACAAAAATAAATTAGTATATTAATAGTTATTTACGTAATTAGTGGGATATGGACATTGTTATCGCACGCATGTGAAGTTTGCACGACGAGGCCGTAGGCCGAGTCGTGTAATCACATAAGTGCGTTAATAATTCCTATAACACGTGTTACGTACAAAATTTTATCTACAACTGTTTATTAGTATTATTAAGAGTACCCATAATATAAAATTTGAAAAAAATTTCAATCCAACGTATTTTTAATAA
>CAJUYH010011420.1:0-11064 GCA_910591685.1 Galerucella tenella
CTATTATTTGTTTGTTTTAGGTTATGAATAAGGTAAGTCCCGATGTTTATTTACGTCGTAGCTAAATTTCTATCTTAATTTTCTACAATTGCAGTTTATGCACGTTTTGGGTGTTCCTGAAAAATTTAAAATAGTTGATGTCTACGGTTTGGATACTGATGCTCTTGCATGGGTCCCTCGGCCAGTAATTGCACTTATACTGCTGTTTCCTTGCAGCGAAAAGGTACCTATATTATTTTGAATGTATTGATTTATGCTCATATCAATAATTAAAAATGAGGTTTATCATACTTATGACACGTAATTGGTACATTATTTATCAATTTATATCAATAATGAATTCATGTTTATGAGAGAAACCTTTTTTTTGTAAATTCTCTCTCAGAATTCAAATATGTAATTATATTTTCAGTATTACACTCATGTACAGAAGGAAAAAGAAGAGTTGTTAAATAAAGGACAAGAGGTTAGTCCTAACATTTGGTATATGAAGCAGAAAGTATCAAATGCTTGTGGTACTATTGCTTTGATTCACAGTATTGCTAACAACGATGAAAGGTATGATTTATATTTTTATGTTTTCCTTTGAACAAATTAATTTCTGTTTTAGAATACCACTTAGTGAGGGTGCATTCAAAAAACTATTGTCTGAATCTAAGAATATGTCACCCGAGGAGAGAGGAGACATATTGGTAAAGGCTGAAGATATAGCTTTTAAATTGATCACTACACATCAGGAACTGGCGATGGAAGGTCAAACAGAGGTGGAAGAGTCTACAAATATTATATTTTCTTGCAATTTGACTTTATGTTTTTGTAGGTAAATCCAGATGAACAAGTCAATCATCATTTTGTAGCTCTAGTTGAAAAGGATGGAGATCTTTACGAATTAGATGGGAGAAAAGATTTTCCCGTTGTACATGGGAAAACTACACATGAAACTTTTTTGGAAGTAAGTACTCCATTCTGTTGTATTTGAGTTTAAACGTTATTTCACTTTACGATTATCAATTAAATCCACTTTTTTCATATTTTAACTTGTATATTTTATAGGATGCTGCCAGAGTGTGTAAAGAGTTTATGGAAAGAGATTCTGAAGACATAAATTTTACTGTGATGGCACTAGCGGAATCTGAATAAATTTTAATTATTGAAATAAAGAAAGAAACAACGATAAACAAATAAGGATCTGCATATAAAGCTTAATCTAAATTTAAATGTTGTTTTGCTAAATCTGCTGTACTCTTTTTCTAAGTAGCTTTTCCATGTGCCTTGTTTATGATTATTTTTTCTACTAAACTATGATTAAATTGTGATATGTGCATTGAAGCCAAATAAATGAATATTACTTTTGTTTTTTTAAAGTAAATTTGAGTTTTAATTACCTTTGTGGTCTTAAAAATTAGTTTTCGATAAATGGTCGGAATTTACTTAGCACGGCATTGAGGAGGATAAAACTTGAGGTGGATACACATTTTAAATAAAGGTCTGTCTACTTGAAGACTCCTCCAACAATACACCTGTTCTGATCCACTGAACAACACAGCACAACCTTCAACCTTTTGAAAGCCCAGAAATGTGCAGTTCAAAACAAATAACCTCTTCAAGGAGGAGGTTGAATTTGTTCAATTCCAATTAATGAATATAAAAGTTGGATTTATTTGGATATATTCTTGAAATTTTTACTGGGCGCCACTGAGACATGAACAAGTATAGGGAATGTCCACGACAGTTGACAATACCCCTGTGGTAAAACAATGAACACGATCAATAATTATAAAACAACTATTAACCTATATATTATATATTATTAAATATGCAAGCTTAACAATTAGAATAATTTTAAAAGTACACTGAAGCAAAACCAACTAAACGCCTCACGGCCTCACTATTAACTACCACGTGTTCTGAACGCATTGTTCATAGGGTATGTCCACGACAGTTGACAATACCCCGGTGGTAAGACAATAGATAGGATAAAAAATTATCAAACTATTAACCTATATTATATATTATTAAATATACAAGCTCAACAATTAAAAGAAATTTAGAAAAACACTTAAGCAAAACCAACTAAACTTAAACTCTCAAACACGATTATGAATCAGCATAACCTCACCGAAGATTACAGAATAAAAATATAAGATGTTTCACTCCAGGGCGGTTTGATTCAAGTTGCTGTCCCAAACGGACGCCGCTCTCATAAATTATATTTACGACTCGCTTTTGTTGTCAATAACGAGACCGGGAGATACTATAGAGAAGTTCGAAACGCTTATTTCATTTTAAGCTATACAGGGGTGATTAGAGAAATATATATTTAAATTAATAGGATTCTTTATCACAAAGGTTTATTTTTAAATGATAGATAGATAGTTTATTTCCTTTTAAAATCTTTACAAATTTTATGGAAATAATAAAATGAATATTAGTTATTCATTTATAATAAAGTCTCTGAGTTTTAGAACATTCCAAATATAGCTAGCAATTGCTTTAGCTGAATTTATTGTAATATTATTCAGTGAATCAGCTGCAACATTGATACCTGCTAATTTAAGGTGGATTGTTTCATATTACAATATAAATTGGACAATCAAAAAGTATGTGCTCAATCGTTTCTAACTCTTTCTGGTTACAAATTGTGCAGATTTCATTAGGGTTTATCTGATAGGTACAACAGCCTTTGTATGTAAATTTTGAAGAGGACGTATTACACAACCGAAGTTGCGCGATAGTTCCTGTAATTTGGATGGGCATTTTTAGGCACAGATATTTTGGTCGTGACGCAGATACTGTTAAATGTTTATACAGTGATGGGCAAATGTGTGGAACCAAGTAAATCTCTGGAATTATTAGAGATATCAAAATGAAATTTGGAAGGTGGATACGACAGTAGATTGCCTATTTGTTTTCATATTTTTTAACAATTTTGAACTTCCGGTTTCACCGGAAGTAATGTCGATTTTAAAATTTGCAATGGATCACCCTGTATATTATTTTAGTTTCTGATGAAACATTTTATTACGAATACAAAAATATAGCGTTCGATGATTTTTATTTCAATACCTACCGACATTTCATCACAGATGGATTGGAAGAAGAGGTACTTATGAATGGCCTGCACAAAGTCCCGACCTTAATCCACTAGACTATTTTCTGTGTGATTATTTAAAGTCTAAGGTTTATGTTGATAGACCAAATAATTTGCAAGAATTAGCTGCAACAATAACTCAAGAGATCCAGAGAATTCCACCAGAAGTATAATATAGCTTATATGTTACTAGAGAATTTACAAACCGACTTGCCTATTGTCAATAAGTAAACGGTGCTCAGTTTGAACATCTAATACATTAATTTTAGTTTAGTTAAGTTTCAATGTTTTGAAAATCACTTAGTTTCAGTTAATAATTATGATTATTTCTTTAATGGATATTAGATTTTTCCTTTCCTTAGTTACTTTTCTGTTGATATCTCGGTAGGTATTGAAATGAAAAATATCGAACCCGATATTTTTGTATTCGTAATAAAATGTTTCATCAGAAACTAAAATAATATACAGGGTGTTCCATTGCAAATTTTAAAATCGACATTACTTCCGGTAAAACCGGAAGTTCAAAATTGTTAAAAAATATGAAAACAAATAGGCAATCTACTGTAGTATCCACCTTCCAAATTTCATTTTGATATCTCTAATAATTCTAGAGATATTTACTTGGTTCCACACATTTGCCCATCACTGTATATGGGAAGGAAGGATGACTGTTGGCAGAGAGAAATATCTAATTCTAGAAGTTTATTTTTAAATTTGTTAATTTTATTTCGAAAAATGTTCGGGATATGAATTTGAAAAGGTATAAGTAAAAAATGAACTTGAATTTTTAAAATTAATCAATTCACAGTGTTTATCCAGCATCTTAGTAATGTTGTGATACTTATTGATAATCTAGCAGATATTTATCACAAATTCAATTGAATATATTCATTAGCCACCAGAATAATAGGCTTTGCTATTAAAGAGAAAAGTATTAATATGACTTTTTGCTTATTTCAACAATTAATTAATAAATTTAAAAAATCTATACAACATAAATATTAAACACGAACAACCAATAAACACCGATCTAAAATGGCAGCGCTCGACGGGCGACGTCCAGTATAATATATGCCAAATTAAGTGCAAGTAAGGACGTAGCGACGTAGGTACTGTACCATCCAAGTCACCATAGACACTCACCAGCGGCATCGGTGCTTTACGCTATAAATTCGAACGAGTGAAACATCTTATATTTTTATTCCGTAATCTTTGACTTCACTGAGCTCTACGCCTTGTTAATTGTTTTTCCACCGGGCTCTTGTCAAAATGGTTTGTGACGTCACGTGGACATGCCCTATTGTTCTACCACCGGGCTCTTGTCAAAGTAGTTTGTGACGTCACGTGGACATGCTCGTTGCTAAGTAATCAGACGTTTTCGCTGATGACGGCCTGCACTGTACTGTTCTGTATCTTCTTCTGTTTGTTCCTTGTGGTGCATTTTCTTAATATTATACAGTATTTTTCAAAAGAAATACACCTAGGTGCTCATAATTTCATGACAAATTATATTTTATAAGTAAACGATGTGGTATATGCAACCAAACATACACTAAAACTGTTTGTTATGGCCCTTGCAAACACACTTGGTAATTGGTAATTTTATGGTGCCTTTGTCTTTAAATGGAATGAATGTAATAAAAATGCAAACATATATGTATTGAAAGCTTTATTATCTGTAATATTTCTGATACACAGGTTAAATATTCAGGTATTTCACATTGATTGAAATTAAATAATGTAGAAATCTATATTACATCCATTCAGTTTCCTTGATTAAACTTGCCAGGAAAAACCACTAACCTGTGAACATTTTTAAATAGGAAAAAGAAAGTGAATGAAAGTACATATTACGAAACACATTAATCATAAAAGCTAAATAACATTATTAAATCTAAAACAAAAAGTCATTCTTGCTTTCGTTCATTTTTTATACAAACATGTAACCTTAACTTACAATAAAGCGCAATATACATATATATAAAAATAACGGCTATAACAAAAACAAATAATTCAGCATAAATAACTCTCGAAATTATTGTAAGTTAGAGTTACCTACTAACTTTTTTTTCTGTCTATATAAGTACGTCGTTATTCTTTTCAAAAATCCTTCAAAATTGTCCATTTTTTTATTATATCTTAAAGCTTTGAGTTGTAAAATTCTAGCAAGCAAAAATATTTACGTTTTTTATTTCCAATTCTGAAGAATTTTAGCTTATAAAAATAATACGTAAGTAAAAATTAAAAATATACACATTGCTTTTTAAAAATATATATAACATCGAATTTTAGTTAATACTAATTTAAATGTGTGGTAGTTTTTGGAAACGGCATAATTTCCATGCGAAAATGGACCAAACGGCTTATTTCCTAAAGGAAAACGTGCTAAGATGGACCAAATTTTTTATTCCACAATGAGTTCAACGAACATAAATAAGCAAGCTTAAAGCATAAGTCAAAATGCAAGAATTTTTTTCTCAAATAGTAACAAATAATCGTTACGTCTGGAATTTTTACGAAGATATAGGGATATGTCAATATTATTAATTTTTTTAATTTGATTTGACTTCCTTATTGCTTAGTTTCCTTTTCCAGTTCTTTCAAAAGTTCCTTCATTTCTTCTGACAGTTGCTGTTGATCTGCCACTCTTCTGAAAAATAAACAATCAAAGATCATGACAATTATTCCACAATTATTAGTGCAAATCTTTTATTAATTCCAAAATGATATCAAGAAAAATCAATGGATTTAAAGCAGCCATTTTGCGGGAACCATATTGTGGCGAGATTTAGCGATGAGTGGCGGAAGTAAAACCCACTGACAGCTGAGCACAGTCTAGAAACCTTTATATCAACATTGTTTTCGTAATATGGACGGTGTCGTATATAAAAGAACCAATTAATACATTTCTGGTTTCACAAAAAGAGCGAAATTTGTTATTTTGTGTATTTTATTAACTGAAAACTATCACATCATTGGAAGTGGTTTTATTTGAAAAAGTTGAATTTTACGTATGGATTCTTTATTGGACCATACCCGGTTCTTTCGGGTGATTAAATATAGCTAGCACAAATAATATATTTCTAATGTTATATACCTTTCGTATTCGGATTCTTCTTTTTCCGCTCCTTCCTCTCCTTCAGCTGCAAAATAAAAAAGAAACGACATTAGATATTTTTTCCAAACATGTCGATGTTCTACATGCTAAACGTTGAAAAAATAACTATGAAAGTGCACTTCAAATGATCCAAATCTGAAAAGTAGATAGGTATAACCAAAACTAAAAAAATATATGTCGACGAAATAAGAATCGTGTATGAGGAAAATACACGAGGATGAGGGATTGTTATGTAAATGGGTTTGAAAATATACATTCACAACGAATTTGTCTACTTATTAAAAAGTTAAATGAGTATATACAGTGATACATATATGTACAATTGTTGTAAGGTCACTCTTGAATTATTTTCTCACTGGAACAATGCTGTTGGAATTAAAAGATTATTTAGTCCATTGTTGTTGTATGCCTAAGTCATTGAATCTATAATTTTAGAGTGACATCTCACATACAGCGATGTATATTGTATATTATATTTAATTCATTTTTAAACAATGCCGTTATAGTATCCAATAATTATTGCTATCAGATTGATTCATAATTTCTTAAAAACTCAGTTTGTAAGGTTTATGAAAACAGGAAGAGGCTATTTAAAGAAACCTATTTTATAAGGAAAATATACAATATATTCATCAGTTAACAAAATACGACAAGATTTGTATAAAAAATAATGACCACCAATGCTTACTTTATTCAAAATCTTCACCTGACTAAATTCGTTATTTTTAGATATTTTTGAATATTTCATGCCAATAAATTATTTTACTATAGGCAACTATACATACACTGAAACTGTGTCTGTATAGGCAGCCAATCTTACATGCATATAACTTTTTTAGAATTTGAAGAATATTTATTTAAAAGCTAGCTAATAAGGCCATATATAAGATCGTAAATTGGTGGAATCTTTGTACAGTTTTCCATGCATACAGTATAAAATGTGTATTATCATTTCAATAAAGTTTTACTGCTCCATATTTGTTTTTTTTGGTGCTGAAACCTGTATTTATGGAATTATTGAAAGAAAGAATTCATTCAGAAAGAAGTGTATGTACTATCTAGGGTCTATATACAAAATATGAAAAACATTATTCGAACAAAGACATATCTTGAACATATTTGTTATGAATTATAACAACATTATGTTGGTAAAGAATGAGTAGGAGACTGTATAATTTTTTTAATCTGTGCTCAAATCATGATTTGTTACAGAAATTACATACACTTAATAATATTAAACATAAAAACATCAGAATCACAAAGAAAAACAAGGGAAATTGTGTGCTGAACATAAATAATAAAGTATAACTTCAAACTTATTAAATATATAACGGAATCTTAACTATAGTGGTAAATTTAATTTTGGAAAATTTATAAACTAAAACATGCATTTCACCAGTCAATTCCGTAATATAATTAGGTAAATTTGAAGAGTGTAACAAATATATAGAACGTTAGCCTATCTACCATGTTTGGGTAAATTAAAACGCCAATCGTGTTCCCTGGGATCCACCTCAGTTTGGTCTTCTACACTGATCTCATAACGCAGTGGTCTTCTACGGGTTACTTGGGCTACACCAAACAGAACCATCAAAATATACTACTTCAGTACCATTTCATGTGAACGATAAATTATATGCATATTGAAATAATTGATTTTTTTAAATACACGCCAGATATAGATAGGTAATATAATACCTTCTAAAAATAGATTACTCACCCTGTATATTCAGTTTATTCTTATATTACATTTTTAACTGTGTAAAACAATTTAAAAATACGTTCACATCAAACAGACAACGCCAAATGGTACAATTATTATATACATATTAGTATAATGAGCATTTAGATTTACTTTTCAGCATTCTACTCCTATGTTAGTATTTTATATGGACATGAAATAAATTTATGAAGTTATGTTAAGATTGAAATACATGTTTAGGCAATCCAGTGACCTGTCAAATAAAATTCAATATGGCAACACAGGGCAAACAAATGTGATTTAATACATTGTAGACCGTGGATTTTGGTATACATAAGTGTTTATTTCGGAGAAAGTTGCTTTTATTTTGCTTTGGTGTCTCTATACTAATAATATACAATAAAAAGTTCAGTTTTATAAAACTTTTAAGCTGGGTATATCCATTTAGGACCAACTTTTGGTTGTGTACCTATATAAGAACATTATTTTTTTGTTGGTGGTTTTTAGACTATCAAGAATTATTATTTAATATTTACGGGTAAGTACACACTGAATAAACATATACAATATTATAATGAAAGTGAAACTTTTATGAAATTGCTGTCATTGAAATTTCAGTTGCTTGAATTGTAAGATATCACCTGCAGTATTTAACTTTTATGCTTACGGATTTCAGGAGTGAAACTTTTGTACTTCAAAATGCCAACAACTTGTATTGTAGTCGGTTGGGGGAGCCGTTGAAACCGAGACCAAGTAAGCTTTTTTAAGGTCCCAGCTGTTTTAAAGAACACATTTTTGGTGCACAAGAATGAATTAAGTGAGAAGAGTAGAGAAATGTGGTTAGCAGCAATCAATAGAGATGATTTAGCAGAATTAAAAATCAAATATCAGGCTGTATGTAGCAGGCATTTTGTTCAGTTTTGTTCAATAACAATATTTATAAAAACTAAGAAAAGTGATATATTCTAAATAAAAAATACTAATCAAATGAACAATATACTAAACACTATAATAAAATATACTAAATTGAAGCAAAATATACTAATAAATTCGACTAAAAAGTCTTGAGCACTGTTCAGGGACGTATATAAGGGGGGGTTTTGGGGGTTCAAACCCTCCCCATAGAAAATACAATAAAGGTACAATAATTTTTTATCAGCACACTGCCGCAATATGAGTATTCATCGGGATGTGGCAATATAAATAGATTCCTCAACAATTGTGAATAATTTAGCTGAATAGGTTAAATTTACTTTTGTGAGATTGATTTTCTGTTTTAATAAAAGCTTCAATTTTCAATCATCTATCACTTTTGAATAATTTAGCTGAAGAGGTTAAATTTACTTTTGTGAGATTGATTTTCTGTTTTAATGAAAGCTTCAATTTTCAATCATCTATCACTTTTTAAAATAGGTGCTCCCAAATTAATATACAGGTAACATCTCGGCTGGTATGGAAATGCGGCGAAGAACTTAGAAGACTGGCGACTCGGAACAGTGTAACACTGGAGTGGGTCACAGGTCACAGAGGAATCGCTGGCAATGAAAAAGCTGACGAACTTGCAAGAGCAGGATCGTCAACACTGATGAACGGACCCGAACCATCTGTGGGCATCCCCAGATGCTCCACTAGGTCATGGTTAAAAGGATGGGTAAAAGAACAATCCATAAAACTCTGGAAGAATACGCCCAGGCAAACACATGGGAAGAAATTTATAAAAGAACCATCAGAAAAAGTAGCGAAAGAACTGCTCTCAATGAGCAGGAACAAACTACGCACCATAACGGGGCTTCCTACGGGACACTATCCCACAAAGGAGCTCCTTAACAAAATAGGGCTGTATAACGGAGACCTCACATGCAGGTGATGCAAAAAGGACACTGAAACAGCTCTGCACATATTATGCAACTGTGAGACGCTGCACCACAGGAGGCAAAAACTATATGGAAGACCCCAAATGACTCCAGAAGACTTCTACAACCAACCAGTAAATAATCTGTATGAGCTAATACAGGGAACGGATTGGCTGAATAGGCTGTAGTCAGAATGTTAGGAGAATCCACAATAAGCCCAAGAGGCTGAGGTGGTGCCGGCGAAGGGACGGCTCCTTAAAAAAATATATACATGATTATAACCATTTCAGCAGAAGGGGACAAAACGAAAAACAATGTTTAAAAATACTTTTAGATGTAGCCAAGTCAAACAAATAATTAAAAAAAACTTAACATTATTTCTTGAACTTGAAAAATTGCTTTAGGTCGTGGCACTCGATTTTTTTGCCTTAGGCGGCGCCTTCAATAAAGCTTTTCCCTTCTAAACCTATCAGATGAAAAAAACCAAAACCCTCCCCATGTAAAAGCTATAGCTACGTGACTGGCACTGTTTATGACTGAATAGACAATACAAAACTAACCTATCTGTTTAAATTGTTTGCCCTGCACGGCCATATTAGGTCACGTGATCTGGATTGCCTAATTGCTGGTTATGAGATGGTTATGAACCCATAGTTCTTTCATATCTGTGGTCCAGTCACAGAGCATATCAGGTGATATCAGTCACACTATACGGAGTTCGCTGATGATAAAAATTCTAGTTTATCAAAATATTCAAATTTTCTCCAATAAAGCTGTAGTTACGAATAAAGAAGTGGAAATTGATAAAAAAACAGATTTAAAAACCATTTTAAATTGGTAGTGACTCTAAAACCGAGAGACTGTCTTAATAGAGTCTTAAGAGACTAGTCTTAAGAGATGACAATAAAGTTAATGAATTTCAGTGGTTGTAAAATTGACAATCGACTTTAAATCAGTAGCGTAACGTTATCACACAAAATTAGAATATTAAAAATGTTTTTATCATATGTATAGTTTAGATAAAACATATTTGGGAATTATTTGAAGCTTTTCAAGATATTTTTACATACAAAAGACCCTGGTAGATGAAAATACTTTCAATTAACGATTGGCGATGCTCGCTAATGGCATGAAACGGTCGCGACATAGTTAAGCAACATGGCCACCCACAGCAAGACCGATTTTGATTTGACAGTTGGCATACTTCACGTGGCTTCTTCTTATGTGAAACAAAGTCTAGATAAATATTTATAGCTACAACTTAGCTACGAAGAAGTTAGATATGGAATAAAACAATAAA
>CAJUYH010011421.1:0-11064 GCA_910591685.1 Galerucella tenella
TACCTATTTGGTAAAAATAAAAAATTTACAGAATCCACTGACAGTTGGGCGGTTAACAAACCCGTTGGCAAAACTCTGGTTACCCACTGATCCAGTCTGGTACAACACCCATTTTGCTTAAGCCATTAGTTATGTTTTAAACCTTGTTGGTACAACTCGCCCTAATAATAATTAGTGAAAACATTTTAAAAATATATACCATATTAGACTATGAGCCCATGGGGAAAAAAGTGTCGCGATTTGAAACAGCAGCAAACCCATTCAGAACGATAGTTTATCATGCCACCATCAGTTCCAGCACTATGGCGTACATTTTCTCTTGTGCAGAAAAGCGCAGTGGAAAACTGAACATTTCATTTTTTACCTCCTGAAATCGTGATATGAAACTGTACGCCTTGTGTTACATTTGATAGCAGAACCATAGGAGATCGGTCGAGACTCTATGGCGTTCAAAAATAATCGTTCGGAAAATCCAGGAAAATTTTTGAAAACTCAAAACACAAAATACATTTACGTGTTACGAAATGTTACGAAAGTAGAACAAATGCCGTAAATTCTCAGATGATATTTTTTGAGTGAAAAAATCTCGGAAAATAAAACATTTCCCACGGCTTTTTATACAACTTTTTTTGTACAGCACCACTGTTAAATATTTATTAATATGTTGGATAATCTACAGAATCAAATGCCGTACAGTTTCAAATCACCTTTTCAGAGGGTAGAAAATAAGAGTTTTCAAAAATTTTCCTAGATTTTCCGAACGATTATTTTTGAACGTCATAGAGTCTGGACCGATCTTCTATGATTCTACTATCAAATGTAACAAACGGCGTACAGTTTCATATCACATTTTTAGGAGGTGGAAAATAAAATGTTCAGTTTTCCACTGCGCTTTTTTGCAAAAGTGAAAATGTACGCCATAGTGCTGGAACTGATAGTGGCATGATAAACTATCGTTCTGAATAGGTTCGCTGCTGTTTCAAATCGCGACACTATTTTCCCCATGGGCTCATAGTCTATATGATTTTGTCCCATTCATTTAAATTTAAGTAACTCACATTTCCACTTACATGTTTTATCATTTTCTAATAATTTACTTTAACTAACATTGATGTTTGTCCAGATAGAATAATTAAGCTAAAAATTGTATGATTATAAAATTTCATTTATCCAAATAGGTCGCATTCTGTAGTGTTCTTCCTTTTTTTTGTAACACAAAGTAATATTTGTGCACAATTCCTTGTACATAATTTTTGAGCTGATCATAATTCTTTGGAAACAAAAAGTGCCTGAACTGGACAAAGTTTCTGGAATATACAATTCCCTGGAATTAAATCATTTTCCCTAAGACAGTAGTTTTTATTAGGTTGGGTTTGGGGTGAGTGGGTCTATAAGGCACACTGCGAATCTCAAGAGACTTGGCCGATTAGTTTATTTGGTGAATGATATGGTCCGAGGGTAAGTGGAAGACTGGCCATTCTGGCATGGATGGAAACAAGGGAGGGTGCCGCACGTGTTTCTATCGGACCAGAACCAACTATTGGCATCGCAATAAGTTTTGCCAAACAAACACTAGATACCTGGAGAGCAAGAACAGCTTTAGACGTCTGGCATGATTTAGCAGGATTGGTTCATTCAAAGGCATATACATCCTTCGAAGAATGTCTCCAGATAAATGTTAGATTATAGCAGGCATGACCTACATTGACTAACAGGGCTGCGTTCGAGAAGCTGGTTGTTTGTATGAAAATTGTTTTGAGGAGTGGGGGTAAAAACTCACTTCGGCGTGTTAAACTCGCTCTAGGTTTTCGAACGGTGATGGAGTGTTTTGTTTCAAGGTTATGTTTGATCGGTTGTTGACAACTTGACAAATCAAATTGAAAATTCATCCATTCAAATCTTTGCCTGAATAGGTGAATAAGTTTCAGGTAAACTAGAATATTCACTTATAAAGGAACATAGGAGCGAGCTGCTTATCAAGTTTGTCCAAAATTAACCAATTGCTATATCCTGCTCATTTTCATTTAATTCCTTACCTTACCTTCAAAGATATCTCACAATTCTTGTAATCGCCATGAGTTTAACAATTCATTAATTCTATTATTTAACTTATTTTTGTCCAGAGCACTTTAATCACGAATACTTCACATAAACAAAATAATTAGTAAAATTGCAAAAACTGATCTAATTTCACATGCAGACTGACGCCAAACGTATACAGGTGGTGACCATTACTGAATAATAGGGAAGGGTGGGGTGAGAATTCTATGTTTCAATTGCCACATAATTTGTAGGCTAATATGATTTTTTACAGGTGAAGGAATATGTGATTTCTTCGGCGTGTTAAACTCGCTCTAGGTTTTCGAACGGTGATGGAGTGTTTTGTTTCAAGGTTATGTTTGGTCGGTTGTTTACAACTTGACAAATCAAATTGAAAATTCATCCATTCAAATATTTGCCTGAATAAGTGAATAAGTTTCAGGTAAACTAGAATATTCACTTATAAAGGAACATAGGAGCGAGCTTCTTATAAAGTTTGTCCAAAATTAACCAATTGCCATATCCTGCTTATTTTCTAAAAGAATATGTCTACCTTTTTCCAATGTAACGTTCCATACTTTTCCTTTTTTATAATTCATTTAATAATTTATAATTAATAATTGACATGAGAGACTCTGACAAACATCAGGTTTGGAATACACAATTCATGAAATTCGGAGTTTCTTGGGATAAGTTCCTGGAAGAACAACTCTCCGTAAAGAAGTGAAGATTTATAGATTTAGTCTCTAAATGGCATATATGATTAGAGAACTTGCTTTGTTATCTCCAGATTTGAATTCAGTTTGGTTAGAACCTACATTATTCAATTTTTTTATTAACATTCAGCTTCAAGAATCACTTTTGTTTCAAGCTGCTCTTTTTATTCATTCTATTGTTTAACTTATTTAATCATATTTTACTGGTAATCTTATCCACTCACTGTTGGATACATTATTTCTGTATAACTTCATAAACATCATCCATTGTAAATATGTAACGTTAAATTCAATAACTTTGTTTTCATTTGAAATATTGAATTCAAAAGTCTCGCAACCCAATTATTTTCTATATATTTATCCAATCACATATGTCATACCGATTACCATCAAATCAAATTCCTTTCCTTCCCAACACAATGGTATATTTAAAGGATTATCCTATATATTAAAAACATTTGCATACAATGTGCCATATGGTTTACAAACTATTGTTCATCGTTTCATGTTTCAATGTAGATCAACAAAGGCTTTTTTTTATTACTTAATTTGATTTGTAAGATCAAGTGTTGGTGCTTTGATTTGAATGATATGTGAATAATAAGTGACGAATTTTAGAATGTGAATACTCTCCAAAAATTTATTCACAGAGTGATATATAGCTGGTATATTTATGTTTAAAATACAGATAGCTTTTGTTTGCAATAAAACCCCGATTATCACTTGCACCATTAAAATAATAATGATGGTAAAGACGTAATAAAAAATGCTTTGTTGGTGATGAGTTTTAATTCCAGTGTTGAGACATCTGCTTCGGCAAAGACGCCTTCATCTTCATCTTCATCTTCAGCGGAGCATTATACAAAAACCTATCGTTCACAGAAAAAGACAAAGTGATTCAGATTCAGATTCAGATTCAGATGTGGCAAACTTCAAATAATTCCCAAATAGGTTTTATTTGAACTATACATACTAATAACGAAATGTCTAATTTTGTGTAACGCGTGAGACTCGCAAAAACTCGCAAAAACTCACAAGTTACACAAAATTTCATTTCGTAACGTATTGCATACAACATTTTCTCTAATTTTGAAGAAAGTATTGAAAAAATAAAATTTAATATAATTGATAAAAATTAGGAAAAGATAAATTTAGTTTTTCTACTTTTACACTAGTAAATTCCATATTACCTACTATTTGGTTACTAAGTAAATAGATCATTACGGATACTGACACGTAATGACTAGCACGTAATAAAAAAAATTACGCTTCAGTTCCAGAAAAACAACAATTTATCAACCAAGCCTAGTTAGTCAATGGTTTCGAGTAACCATGGAAACGAGTTGGTAGAGGTTGTTTTGACGTTTAATAATTAATAAGACTCGCTGTCACTAGCTGTTGGTGTGAATGTACATTTGTTTTAAAGACAAATAATTAAAATGAGCTCATCAAATAGTGAAAACGAACTAAGTAGCGCACCATACCCAATATTATAAAATTAGCCGCGGACACTACTGACAACATATTGCCAGAAAAGTCAAGAGGGAGATATGAAAATCTATACCGGCAGTTTATGGACTGGCGAACAACTAACAATGTAAGTTCATTTTCTGAAAACGTACTCTTGGCTTATTTTGGAGAAATCACTAAGAAATTCAAACCATCTTCATTATGGCAATATATTCGATGTTGAGGAGTACTATTATTTTGAAGAATAATGTCAATATTGAAAATTACACAAAATTGCGAGGTTACTTAAAAAGGCAATCCGACGGTTTTAAAAGCAAAAAATCAAAAGCCTTACATTCTGGTGAGATCAAACTTTTTTTAAATGAAGCTCCTGATGTGCAGTATTTTTTTCTGGCTACTGTTCAATAAATAAATGTTACTTGTTATTCAGCGTTTTATTTTTATTAATGAAGTTGTTCGTAGAAAAAGTATAGTACACAACTAGAGTTGTAAGCTTATTACATGCTTATAGAATTACTACACTCGCCGCTACGCGGCTCGTGCGCAACTTTTCTATTCGCTTGTAATAAGCAACTTACAACTCTTGTTATGTAATATACTATTATTTAATTCCGCTATCAAATGTGACACTTTACGTCATTCCTTGACGTTAGGTAACGTCACATTTTTCATAACCTTCATATATCAGTTATGAAAAGTAGTTATGTAAAAACTTTACGTAACTGTTTATGTTTCAACATAGAGATACCACATGAGTTTCACAGAATAATTTATTAATTAGGTAGGTACTGTCAAAACTGACAATTATTTCATTATTTAAACTGTACAATTAACCCATTATTTTAATTTAATAGTATTTTGAGATTTATAAACATTGAAAACATTATTCAGGACACAGTTATTTAAAGTAAGTCAATTTTCTGGGTGAATACATCATAGTAACAATACTTCTAACACCATTTGATTCTACTTCAATATTATATCATTGTAATTGAGGATTTTATTGAATATTATGAAAGCGCGGAATTAGATAAAACGTTGTACGTGAACACGTTATGAAGAGAGCGACATTGTTCAACACGCGTAATTTGCAGAACTCGCTAGCGCTCGTTTTGGCAAATATTACGCTTGTTGAACAATATCGCTCTTTTCATAACTAATTAAGTAAATATCTATTGTTGCTGTTACTTCATGTTAGTTGTCAGTTTGACTTTTTGTAAAAAAGTCTAGACGGAAGGTTTTTAGCGAGATAATATATTTTTAGTTTTAGATTAAAAAAATGAGTGATTCAAGTTCTGAGCGATATTGAAGAGGCAGCAGGATGCTCTATTATCAGTAATTCTCAAAAAGTCAAAGGCAGTTTATGATTTGGCATACGAAAAATTTGTTACGTGGTGTGATGAGAAGAAAATTAAACATGTTAATGAGGAAGTTTCACTTGCATATTTTGAGGGTAAGAAAGATCTAAAAGTTTCCACATTATGGACACCACTCAATGTTATGGTCTGAACTAAATCTGAAAAGGAATATTGATATTAAAAAATATACAAATTTGGTAGCATATATTAAAAGGCAAGCGGACAGGTACAGTGCAAAAAGTCAAAAGTTTTTATTAAAGAAGATTTTGCCAAATTTTTAGTGGAAGCTGATGACTAAGAATACTTAATGGCTGAGGCTGCAATGATAATTGGAATGGCAGGTGCATGCAGAAAAGCAGAATTGACATTTCTTCCAGTTGAAAATGTTATAGTGGAAGGAAGCCATTTTCTTGTTGATATCCCAACTTCAAAAACAAAAGTTATACGGCAGTTTGCAATTACCACTGGAGACATTGAAAATACGAATCTTGTTGAAATATTAAGAAAATATATCAAGTTGCGTCCCCAGGTTCTTAAACACAACATATTTTTTGTAAAATATGCGAATGGAAAATGTACCGGAAATCCTGTGGGAATTAACACATTTAGCAGTTATTCACGAACGCAACAATTATTGTGATTTAGTTTTTATATTTATTAAAATAAACTATATTGTTTCAGGAAAATGAATTATGAGAAAGATCAGGCCAAATTGCTTCAGCTTCTAGATGAAGTTGTTAGTGACACAGAAGAAATATATGACGATGTTGAGTCTGAGGGAGAAGCCGATATTATTCAAGCACATTTGTCTGACTCTTATACTGAACAGGAAGGGGAGAGCGATAGAGAAGATGAGGAAACGCCAAATGTGAAAAAACGTTGTTATCTTTGCAAAAAAGACAGTAAAACGCGTTATTTCTGCAAAATTTGCAAAAAATTTATTTGTTTATCACATGCTGAATTTCTGTGCCCGAGTTGCATACCGGAGTCCGAAAACTGAAGAAACGGCTCAGCGATACCTTATTCTTTAAGATACAATACATTACTTTTTGATTTTTAGTTTTTTTCTTAAAGCAAATCACTCAATTTTGTATGTTTGATTTATTTTCAATAAAAAGAGATACGTGTTAACTTTTACTTGACTTTTCAATATACAATGTTTTTCTGGGTATTGGCAGGGTTAACTCTGGTTAAAAGTGATGTATAAACATAATTAAGAAGAAGAAAAAATTAAATAGTCACAAACTGTATTTTTGAAAAATTTTAAAATGTGGGTCTGTCAGACTTGGCGCCACTACTCATGTTAAACATATGGGCGCCACCACTGCAGGGCTAGCAGACAGTGGCGCTGATATTTTAAAATTGAAGAGGCATGGAGGTTGGAAATATACCTCTGTTGCGGAGGGATATGTTGAAAATTCCATGAAGAATAAAAAACTTATAGCGCAAGAAATATTTGGTGAAACATCTAATGCAATGTGCGCCGCTTCCCAAATAACAACAAGTTCGAGCAATGAAAAAAATATGTCGTCGCGGGAATTAATTTGAATAATTGCAATAATTGTGTTATGAATATTTATAATAATTAATTAATTTATAATTTATGTTTTCAACTTGTATTGTAACAATTTAATAAATGGAATAATTTTTTTTGTCACTAATTTTGAAATACATTTTTCGTCACCAATTGCAAAAAATTTTACTTTATGCAACTAGTTACAAAAAGTAAGACGTTTCATAATGTCAATCAGTTTTAAAAGTGTCACTTTATATGTCAAAATTAGAAAAAAGACATTTTTAATACCTACTGTTATTTTGTGTTAACCCACCAAATGTGAAAACGGTACGCTACTGATTTGAAGTCGAATGACAATTTTACCATATGACGCTGGATTTGGCAACAAGTTTGCGCATACTCACGACTGCAACTTCAACTGCGTTTGATCTTACGTAAAACGGAGTCTTTACCTATACCTGAGTACACATTCAGTCTCCAAAATCTGGTAATTTATATGCTTTTTAAACAGTGAAATATTTTATAAATCTCTAACAGAAATCCTACAAAATTTGCAGTAATTTATTCGATGTGAAATTTAGAGCTTTCATTTTTAAGTTATGTGTCGTAACATTCCACTATTCTAATGTGATTAATTGACCCTTCAAACGGTAGCTATACTATCATTAATTCATTTACTACGATTTTCTCAATAAATAATAGTAATATTCCGTTTTTAATTAAATTGGAATATTGTATTTCTTCTTCGTTCTATGTGACCTGTCTTCGATTCAGTTCATGCAAATTAGTTGAGACATAAAAGTGTCTTCGGGTATTTTATAAGCCGTGTTTAGTAGTTCTTGACATGTTGGATGAAAGAAAAATATATTTGATTTAGCAATGTGTGCAACAGTTAAAATGTAAATTAATACAAATTTGCTACCGACTGAAAATCCTGAATTAAGTCCTGCTGTTTTTGCTGGGTTAATGTCAGGTAGCTATAATTTTTTTAAAGATTGGAGTTTGAGAACATATATATTTTTCACATGTAAAAACATTCAGTTAGTTATCTACATCAAAAATAAACCAAAAAAATTATCCGTGATTTGCAAATGATCTGGTATGAAAAATAATGTGCGTGTAACAGAATGGACAAATCCATTTTCCTTGGAGAACATGTTTATAAATAAATAAAAAGTAACTTGTGCATTGAAATTTTTTATTTCATGTTTCGGTAGTGTCCCAGTTATCAAGAAAAATCGAATTTCTTGAAAATATTTGTCCCTATCTGATACTCACAAAAGCTAGACATAAAAATAATTTGTCGAATTAATTTTTGGGTCAGTCTTCTGCATGTGAAATTTTGGTTTGTTTTATGTTACAAGAAAAGGAAAAAATAATTTCTCTGCTCAAAGTTTGCTTTTATAGCCAGAGTGAATTTTCCAATTTTCAAGAATAATGCTAATTCTCATTTTATTTTAACAATGCTTTTGTTGAACATCAGATTCTATTTAGTGATAAATAATAGTATATAAATCTGAAATACCAAAAATATTTCTCTTTTGTTTGTAAGGGCTTTCTATGATAAAACTGCAATCTGCATAATATTCTCGTTCTGCTGCCCTTGGTAATGTCGTTCAAAATCCATCACATCTTGTTGGAAAAGTTGCCCCTCTTAGTAGGCATCTATATTCAGTCCAGGAGGAATCTGCGCATGAGTACCGAGAACTATTCCCCCTCAATTTCTTTATGCGATTCTTTTCAAATTGCCCTACTGATGATATAAATGCATGTTGCCCGGTGCCATATTGTTTAAACCGAAAAAATTGTTCAAGCAATTGCGAGGAATTGTTATTTTTGTTATGGAGCATAATTTTGAAGCTTTCAAGCATATTTTTATATAATTACAGCTCTATTGTTACCAAGAAAATCATTAAGTAAGTACTTTTTCAAAAACGTTAAAAAGTATTTTTCAAAAACTTTGCGAGGCGTTATAATATCCAATAATTGAAAATACTATCTATTCAGTAATGTAAGTAGTAAATATAGGTATAACAACATCTATCTTGTTTTTATTTTAACAGCTACTACTGACCTTCCTATCACAACTGAATGAACAGTAAACAACAATTATACAGAAATACTGTAATACCAAGAAACTTTAAAATTGTGGTACAATTACGAAATTGCAAACAGCTTATTCAAACATGATTCTTTGATCATTTGACCTAGACACAGTTGTTGGGATTTGCTCTGTTCATTTCAATAAAAAAGAATTAGTTTGTTGATATTTAAAAACTATAGGTTGTATTTTTAAATAGACGTAGCTAGTTTATCTACTAACGGACCTTCGAATCATTAATAATTTGCATTTAAAAAAAACGTTGAAGTACATGAAAAAGTTATATCTTGTATAAATATCTTCTGGGATGATTAAATGTAAATTCGCAATTATACGACCCATAAAACAGGGTAGGCAACTTAAAGGTTGTATTGTAAACGTGGGGTCTGGAGAATTACAATCACAATATGTTATACTATCGAATTAGTTTTTGAAACTTCCCTATAACATTATCTGTCATTATAACAATAGGACTTCATAAGAAAAGCCTATTTGATATTTTCTTGTTAAGCTCATTACCTTAGCTCACAAAATAGAAGTAGAGAAGTAGATCGTGCGTTGCAGAATTATTAAAAAGTATAAAGACTAAAGTTATGTTTAAAATGCAAAAAAATCGGAATAATAAGTTACAACAGTGACCACATTCAGGTAAATAAAGAAGTAGTCAGTTACTAAGAGGTACTAGACAAGTGAGATAAGGATATCTATTGTTTCATATCGACAGCTGTTGGTATGTTAGCAAATTCAAGCAACCAGAGAAAAATACTCAGTAGCGTGCAAGCTGTAGTTATCCAGGGCCGGATTACAGTTTTACTAATCTATAGTAGGTAACGGTTACTTCAATTTAGCAGACTCCTTTTTCTACTGTTTGCAAATTAGGATCGATTCACCGGTATGTAAAAAATATCTGAAATACAATACAACTCTTAAGTTGTCCAACCTTTTTTATAGACACTATCATTAGCAATATACATTTTATTATCTTCTAAGTATCCAGGGTAGGTATAGTGAAACCTGCAATTAACAGTCCAACCCTGTAAGTAAGGGTTTGAATTATGAATAGAAAATTTTTGTTGATTAATTTCTTGATACTTTTAAAATCACACACGTATTAAATATTCCTACACTACTTTAGACTTTATTATTTGCAAATGCGTTGACCATCCTGTACCAAGACTGAAAGTAATAAAGATTTTGGTCTGGTGCATTCCAAAACACTCGGTTGAATGTACGAGTAGCAAAAATGCATTGTTAGTTGACTTGTAAGACTTTTAATAAAGATTGATTGCATAGTGCTATCGGATCAGTGGATCACTTAAGGATCCGGCTTTTGGAGATAAAATAAATACATTTTACATTGAAAGCAGCCACAAAAAATCTTTTTTTTTATTTGTGTGCTTTTTATAAGGAGATATTTATATTAAACAGAATACAATGCCACTTGATATAGGCCAACTTTAAGTGTTGTGTGCACAGTTGTCTTCCACGGGATATAGAAAACATTTCATTTAACCGAAAGTTATTTTGAAAAAATAAAAAACAAAAAAAGGATAATCCAATTCCAAATTATTCTTAATATTAAAGGGTAATGATGACTATATTACTCGCGAGTGAAATACTACAATTTTTCTATAAATATTGAATAGTAGAAACGTTGCAATATGCAAATATGCAATGCAATATAAAACTAATTAAAAAATTAGAAAATTTATAGATGAAAACCAAATCAAGTATCTAGTATTCATATTTCTACTTGTCAACTGGTTTCCCTTGTAGGTTACAGTTATGGTTGACTTGTCTTCTATTTTATTTCGTGATTAGCCATTGCTAACTGATATTGACTTCCATCCACCATTAGACTAG